>CM056049.1:95456543-95741696 GCA_029574335.1 Rana kukunoris
ATCCCCCACACATACTCCAGCACACTCTCCAGCGCTAGATCATTCTGCTTGGCTTGGGCTTCAATCTCATAGAGGACTAGGAGGGTCTCAGAGTTGTCACTGGAGACTTCACCTGGATGTGACTTCGTATCATCCCTGTAAATTAGAGAGCAGACTGGGAGATGGAGTGGAAGGCCTGGGAGCCAATCAAGCATGCAGCATGCAAATATGCTGACTAAAAATGATTAATCATGCAGCTCTACTTCCCGTGAACCTTTGTCTAACAAAACTTTATTTTATTTTTTTATTTTATGCTCTGCTTGACTGCTGGAGTCCATACAACGATCCGTGTGACTTACAAATCTGATGTTCTTCATCAGCTCCTATAAATTCTTCTGGTTCTGTCACGTACAACTCCTCTCCAATGTTGCTGTTGAGAAAGGCTGCTTTCATGTGATGTTTTGTAATCACAATCTGTTGGCCTGCAATAGTCAGCAAGTTTCTAAAAATACTGTTTTGCAACTGGAGCATTTATAGGCTTTATAGGCTTCCCCATACTTTTGCAAATATGCTCTTGCAACCAGTATTTCTCTTTACCTACAGACTTACCACTTAAGGACCCGCTCACGTATATATACATCATTAATTTAAAGATGGATATCTCGGCAACGGCAGCAGCCGCTGCCACAACTGAGATATCCATCTTTCCTGTGAGCGGTCCTTTAAACGATAACAGTGGTCCATGCGGCAGATTCGACGCAAGATAACCGTTATCGGTGGCGGGAGTGGCCCCCCCTCCCGCCGCTCTCCCGCGCCCTCCGACGCTTACCAGAGCCGTCCGCAGCAGCGGAGGCAATCCGTCCTGTCTCCTGCTCGGCTGGGATATGAGTGAGGGCAAGATGGCCCCCACCATCTCCATAGCATAGCAGGGCGGAAGCGATGTCAAAATGTCACTTCTGCCCATGCTTCTTAAAGGTATGTTTTCTTGTTGTCATTTTTTTCAAATGACAATTATTTTTATTTTTTTGCATTTTTGTCTAAATATGAGATCTGAGGTCTTTTTGACCCAAGATCTCATATTTAAGAGGACCTGTCATGCTTTTTTCTATTACAAGGGTTTACATTCCTTGTAATAGGAATAAAAGTGACCTATTTTTTTTTTTGGTGTGTAAAAATAAATAAGAAAACAAAAAATGTTTTTTTTTAAACCCCCCCGTCCCGACGAGCTCGCGCGCAGAAGCGAATGTCTATATGAGTAGCCCCCACATATGAAAACGGTGTTCAAACCACACAAGTGAGGTATCACCACGATTGTTAGAGCAAGAGCAATAATTCTAGCCCTATACCTCCTCTGTATCTCAAAAGATGCTACCTATAGAATTTTTAAAAAAGGTTGCCTATGGAGATTTTTAAGAGTAAAAGTTTGACACCATTCCACGAGCGGGCGCAATTTTGAAGCGTGACATGTTGGGTATCATTTTACTCTGCATAACATTATATTTCACAATATATAAAAATTGGGCTAAATTTACTGTTGTCTATTTTTTAATTAAAAAAAAGTGATTTTTTTCCAAAACAAAAAGTGTGCTTGTAAGGCCGCTGCGCAAATACAGTGTGACAAAAAGTTTTGCAATGACTGCCATTTTATTCTCTAGGGTGTTACAAATACATATATATATATATATATATATATATATATATATATATATATATATATATATATATATATATATATATATATATATATATATATATATATATATATAATGTTTGGGGGTTTTAAGTAATTTTCTAGCAAAAAAAAACTGTTTTAATCTTGTAAACACCAAGTCTGAAAAACAGGCAAGGTCCTTAAGTGGTTAAAAACTAATTTAGATTGAATTGTATGTTTGCCTTGAAGTAATTCTGTGAATTCCTAAGCTTGCTGGCTGAGGGGTGTAATGTCTTCATCTGCAGCTTTACTTGGATTGTGTTTCTCATAAACAGGTAGCTTTTGCATTTCTTTTCTTGATAGGCAGTAGCGCTGCACAAATTATAAATGACAGGCACCTATCTGGGATGCCCTTTTTGGATCTTGTAGAGTATTTTATTGAGGTTAAAGGTGTTTTTACTTCTACCCCTTCATTATATAAATCACTGCTCAGGTTGTTCAGACAGTGTTGAC
This sequence comes from Rana kukunoris, assembly GCA_029574335.1. Classification (NCBI taxonomy): domain Eukaryota; kingdom Metazoa; phylum Chordata; class Amphibia; order Anura; family Ranidae; genus Rana; species Rana kukunoris. Next base: position 95,458,687 of record CM056049.1, read on the forward strand.
TGTATCACTTCATGAGGCTTTTGATACATACGTCTTTCATTAATAAATACATTTCTGTTGATTGTTATTAGCATCTGGATGCTGAATTCCATAATCTTTTTGAGACTCACGGTAGGCAAAAAATATCCCTTTATTAGCACAAGATCCCCATGTTCTGCATATATCTATATATATCAAAGTGGTTCAGGTCAGGCTTCTTTCCATTCCATGTCCCATATGTGTTGTTTTCTTTGATGCTTTTACTGATAAGCAGTTTTGGAGATAGTAGGCTGTCATACTTGCCTCTACCCAGTATCTTGTTAGCATATCCACATAAAAAGCATGCGTCTTTCACCTTTACCTAAGATGTGGTTCATTCCCTTTGCCACACGTTTTTGTTCTGGATTGTATGGTACAGTAGTCTGCTTCCCCAGATTAGGTTGGGTTTTACTATTTGTGTACTCAGTGTTATTATCTGTTTGAAAAGAAAGTAGAAAAAAGAGTGGGCGCACCAGCCTTGTGCATTATCCTTTGATGTATTTATTAAAAGAAAATTGATTAAACGCTACTCACAAGCATCGAAAGAAAACCACAATGTAACAATCTTTGGTTTATGATGATCCGTCTACTGGTAGAAGTCTCCAGATCCTAAAGAGAGGATGTACTTACCACTGCTGGATGACGCGTTTCGAAGGGTTACCTTTTTCCTCAGCTCTGACTCTCAGTGACTTCTATTTCTTTTTCAAAAGCATTGGCTGTTTGTTGTTTCACTTTTCTCGTTTTCTGATTCAACCATGCTTTCCCAATTTCCAGTTTGCCTTAAAGTTATCTATTTTTGAAAATAAAAACATTAATGGATGTCAACATGCATAATACAAGCATTGCAGTAGATTCTTAGTGTAGATTCCACCATAGGAGCATTTTCATTGTTTGCGCTTTCTGTTGTAACAAGTATCTCATAGCTGTCCGGGAGACCACTGAGTATCAGTGCTGCTATATGAAACTATTTTATTCCTTCTACATCACCCTGCATGTGCTGGCCTTTCATAAACCTAATCTGGTCTAGTCTGGTGTAGCTTTCTAATTAAGTACAGTTTATTGTTGAGATTTGCTTCCTTTCTTACCTTTTGTAGCTCCTTCTACATTTATTTTGTAGTTTCACACTGTACACAATTACATTTTCATCTATGCTCAGGAATATAGTACTTTTTGATCTTTTTCTGTCTTCTCATCTGCAAGTGGGTTTGATTTAGGCTCTTGTATACACTCCCATCTACCTATTTGCACATGGCTGAGTCCTTCTTGTTTTATTGGGAAATGGGACATTGAGAGTCATTACATCATAACCATGTGGTTCCACCAACACGAACACCAAACAAGCCTTTCAGCTGATACTACCACCTCATGGCAGAACTAGCAATTACAGTATAATAAGTGAGAATGGTTGTTACAACTACGTATGTATAAACAGCATGCCAACAGTTATCTTGTTAATACATTAGGCACTTACAAAAATATCTTATTGTCTATTAAAAAATTAAATATTGTGACAACAGGACTGCAATATGAAAAACTCTCTATAGTATACATCCCATTAGGCCGTGTACACACGATCGAATATGTCCGCTGAAACGGGTCTGCGGACCAGTTTTCATCAGACATGTCTCCTCGTGTGTACGCGGCCTTAAACGTCCTTAAATGCATGCCTTCTTAGTGCAGAATTCTGGGGAAAATGTGAACCAATCACACAAGCTGGAAATTATGTTTCTGGGGGAATTCTGTACACATTTTGTGCACAGAACACCTCCAGGTAGCCATATTGCATTGCATTTACAGAAAATTACAGGAGCTGCAGATTGAAAAGGAAAGGTCATTTTTTATAACATTCATATGACTTCATATGACAAAATTGATGAACTTTTTTTTTCCCACAAATGGAGCTTTATTTTGGTGGTATTTGATCATCTGTTTGGTTTTTATTGTTTGTGTACTATAAACAAAAAAAGAGCGAAAATTTTGAAAAAAATTAACAATATATTTTACTTTTTGCTATAATAAATATCCCCAACTTAAAAACAAAAAACAAAAAAAAAAAAAAAAAGTTTCTTCATCAGTTTAGGCCAATATGTATTCTTCTACATATTTGCAATAAGCGTATATTGATTGGTTTGCGCAAAAGTTAAAGCATCTACAAAATAGGGGGATATATTTATGGATTTTTTTTTTTTCATTTTTTTACTAGTAATGGCGGTGATCAGCAATATTTAGCGGGACTGCAACATTGCGGCGGACAGATCGGACACTTTTGTCACTCTTTTGGGACCAGTGACATTATTACAGTGATCTGAGCTAAAAATAGACACTGATTACTGTATAATTGGCACTGGCAGGGAACAGGTTAACACTAGAGGGCGATAAAGGGGTTAAGTGTTCCCTGGGAGGTGTTCCTAACTGTGGAGGGAGTGTACTGACTGAAGGAGGAGAAAGATCACTGTTTCTGATCACTAGGAACAGACAATTTCTCTCTACTCCCCTGTCAGAATAGGGATCTGCTTGTTTACATTGACAGATCCCCGTTCTGGCTCTCTGTGGAACGATTGGTGGTGGCCGGCGGACATCGCTGCCGGCAACGTGCATCGGCTCCAGTGACGTGCTATGGGCGCCTCCTATAGCTGTTTTTTGTCAAGTAAATATGAAATCTGGATTATGAATCTATGAAAATATGTATTTTAACATACAGACATCAAAGAGGGTTCAAGGCTTATTTTTAAATGTTTACTTGTCTATAGTTACTATGTTGATAAAAGGCAGGTGCTTACAGGAATCAATAGTTAAAGCTAAATTATCCTTTTAAAATTAAAGTGTTATAAATGTGACTAGCATAGGTACATAAATATGTCCTATTAGTCTCCTGTAATTCTCTGCACAGAAACAATGAGAGAAGGAGGGCAGCACTAGAAACTAAATCAAGCAATGTGTTGACAGTCAACATGACAGGGAAAAAAATAAAACAGAGATAGCAAAGTGAACAGTGTTGTTGATTTTTCAGTGCATTGACCTTATAATATCCAATCCAAAGTCAGAGTTTGTGTGCAATCTGAGTAGTTGATGCATGTGGTATGTTCAGGGCCTAGCTGTGCTGTCTGACAGGGATGTTTGCATCACATACTGATATACAGAATCAAAAATCCTTTATCAAATAAAATAATTCCCATGAATGCAATATATCTGTGTCTACCTGCTTGTCTACAGTCCAGCATTAAAGAAAAAAATAATTTTGCTCGAAAAAATATTGGTGTTGTATATCCTTTTACTGGAATTTTCACCTCTGTATAGAAGTAGGTCAGGATAGCTCCCCTGGGATCCTCATTCTACATAATGTAGTAAGTGTGATGTTTGAAAAATAAATATTTGTATCCATACAGTACTGGCCGCATTAACTATCACCAGTCCAACTTTAGAGACATCATAAGCATATCTCTGGTAATGAATCAAGGTGAGCAGTGTGATTTTAGAAAAACAGATTTTGCCACAAAATTTGCTATTTTGGCTTTGCTGAAATTCCATTGTAATTTGCTTCTAATCTTGCAGCTGCTTAGGTAACATTTTAATCTTAAGCAGCAGTAAATACTCTTTTATTTATTTTTTAATTCTTTATTTAAAGATGTGTCACAGATACAATAAAGCGGTAACTTCACAGAATTAACAATAAACTTGCGAGGTATTATCCATACTCTTTGCTGAATCACAAAACGGCCACAAAAAGAAAAAAGAAAAGAAAAAAAAACGAAAAAAAACTGGCCTATAAAATACAGATATGTAAATACAAGACATTCCTATTTCTCTGGGGAATAACCCCCCAGGCAGGTACCACCTGGGGTAAGCCCACTCGGGGGGGCGGGGCACCCTTAAACCGTCAGGGAGTTCCACCACATCATAGAGGGAAGTCTAAAACTGGGTAAAAAGTGTTATCTTGAACACACCAAATTTTCAATTATTTATCTGAGAAGAATTGGAAGGAAGACAGGAGTAAATACTCTTTTAAACAAATCCTCACTAGCCTCTTAGCTGCAGCTGTTGTGAAACAATTCATCCTCGAAGTTCCAAACCTGCTTTTTGTTTACATCAAGGAGTAGAGGGCTCAAAGACAGCCAAGTCAATACTGGGCAGGGGAAAGCAGAGTGAACTGAACTGCTAAAATTAAAATGTTCTGTTTCAATGCCTCTATATGCATTGACATTATGACGAGACCCTTTCTCGCCCAGGTCCTGCTCTCCCGACACTCCTCTGCTTCTATCAGATCAGATTGCAGCTTGCAACATCTGATGGTCCAGTCATCCAAGATTCCGGGATCCAACCTACAGCTATGTGCCGGTTGGATCCATGAAGAACACACACCAAGGGAGTTGTATGTATGTTCAACCAGAACTCTATTGAAAGTACACAGCACACTTTTATACAGAATTTGGTACATCCCGCCCCCAACAACCGCTTTTCTATTGGTCAATTGTAAAGTACATTTGTGTTTTTCACTCAGGTCCTCTTCCATTCAAATGAGGACTTCAAAATGACTCAGCAGAGATTGGTCCCAAAGCTTGAATAGCAGGACTAAGTGTATTGAGACAGAAGCCCCCAGGGGGTAATTACTACAATGAATCAATCAGAACAAAAATTAACATGAGTCAATTACCTATTCACGTGGCCGGACGCGGTGGCTAGGCGTCTCGTCTCTGACAACGGCTATTCATCTGCAGAACACAATGGAAAGGTATTTCACAAGCCACTTAGCATTCCAATAGTCCTCAATAGGCTGATTCCGTTCCAATCCACATCTAGACAGACAGAGGCATCCTGCAATATGTCCTATCCACAATGTCTCATCTTCTGCAATACATGAATATGTATTTCACGTAGAAACACTTTAATATCTCACAATCCATGACAGACATACCTCAGTGGAGCTAGTTTGACTAGATAGTTTAAATTAAACACAATTTTAATTAGGATAACTGCAGTACAGAAGATGTTTTTACGGTCTTTTGAAGTGTAGGAAGACATAGAGTAGGGGAAAACATCAAGATTTATTTTCCAAAGCTTAACTGAACAAGCTGACATTAGAAGCTGATTGCAGTGGCGGCCCATCCATTAGGGGCACCCAGGCACTGCCCCCTCTCTTCACGCCACCCCCTATAGGATTAATGGATAAATTCATGCAAAGCATGAATCTATCCACAACCGCCGCCACCCCATATTCAGGCGTGCAGCCTGTTTTAGGATGCCAGGTCCCTGAATTACAGCAGCAGGGGTGTTTTTTTTAACCACTTTAGCCCCGGACCATATTGCTGTCCAAAGACCAGAGCACTTTTTGTGATTCGGCACTGCGTCGCTTTAACTGACAATTGCGCGGTCGTGCGACGTGGCTCCCAAACAAAATTGGCGTCCTTTTTTTCCCACAAATAGAGCTTTCTTTTGGTGGTATTTGATCATCTCTGCGGTTTTTATTTTTTGCGCTATAAACAAAAATAGAGCAACTATTTTGAAAAAAATGCAATATTTTTTACATTTTGCTATAATAAATATCCCCAAAAAAGAAATAAAAAAACATTTTTTTTCCTCAGCTTAGGCCGATACGTATTCTTCTACATATTTTTCGTAAAAAAAAATCGCAATTAGCGTCTATTGATTGCTTAGCGCTTACAAAAAAGGGGGTAGTTTTATGGCATTTTTATTAATATTTTTTTTTTACTAGTAATGGCGGCGATCAGCGTTTTTTTTCGGTACTGCGATATTATGGCGCACACATCGGACACTTTTGACACATTTTTGGGACCATTGGCATTTTTGTAGCGATCAATGCTATAAAAATGCATTGGATTACTATAAAAATGCCATTGGCAGTGAAGGGGTTAACACTAGGGGGCGGGGAAGGGGTTAAGTATGTTCCTGGTGTGTTCTAACTGTATGGGGGGGTTGACTCACTAGGGGGAATCGCTGATCTTCCGTTCATACATCGTATGAATGGGAGATCAGCGTTTCCCCCGCTGACAGGAACGAGCGGAATGTGTTTACACACATACCTCTCATTCCCCGCTCTGTAACGAACGCGCGCGCGTAACCAGCGGCGATCGCGCCCGGCGGGCACGCGCGCGGAACTCGGGGGCGTGCGGGGGGCGCGTGCGCAGGCCGCCGGCGGCGCGCGCGCCCCCTAGTGGCCGAAAAAGATAGGACGTAGAGCTACGTGCTCTCGCCCAGCAGTGCCACTGTCCCGCAGAAATATGACGGCGGGCGGTCGGCAACCAGTTAAGCACCTGATTAGAGCCATAGGCTATAATAGGCTTTAAAATATGTGGGCTTGTGGCCCAGAGCATTGCGCCATGAGCCCACCCAGGTGTACAACAGCAAATGAATATTCTCTATTGTAACACTGATTCTTAATCTGGCCAATCAGAAGAAGGTGTGAGATCCGTTTTCTGATTGGCCAAAAAGAGAAGACTCCTGATTGGCCACAGCGAACAAGGGGGGAAATGGAAGCCAGAGCCGTCACCCATTGAGAGCTGGAGAATAGGAGAGCCGCCGAAGCCGAGATACGGGAGAAGCGCTGCATAGATGGGGTAAGTAACTTACAAATAATAGTTGCCCGCAGCTAGTTGCCAGCATGTCAATCATAGGCTGTAATAAAATGTTGCTGAGCTTCTTCTTTCTCTTCACTAGGGCTGCTGCTTCTTTTCTTTTTTTCAGGCCAGCAATTTCCCTGTGCAGATTTGCAGGGGAGGATTGTTTTATAACACATCTCTGCTAAACACGCTTTACCAAAATTGCACATTTTATTTCTTCTTATATATATTTATTAATTTGGAGAAAGCTAAAGTAATACTACATGATAGTCTAAAGAAATGGTAGATACTTATATTTCCATCTAGAAAATGGAGAATGGGAAATGGAGCGTCAGTTTCCAATAAGTCTGTGTCTTACTGCTCAATACTTTAGCATTGATCTATGTTGATACATTCAGCTTCTATGTATTGTGTTGACCTGTCAATGAAAAAAATATATTTTTGCTTTCTCTTATTCTGCTTTAATGTAACACAATTGTTTGTAACCATCTGTTCCTCTTTTCAGTGCTTTAAATGAAGCATTTATAAAGAAATGGTACAAATATGCATATGGGTATTTTGTCAGTTCAAAGTGTAACCTCACTATCCCAGCCAACATGTAATTTTAAAGTTGACTGTTTTATATTTTGTTTGTGAATAAAGCTATGGTGTAAAGTTTTATTGTACACTTTGGTCATGATTGATATATATTGGAATTAAGGCTGTATTAGAAATGGTGATGGTGGCAATGTAAGCCAAGTCACTATAATTTCCATGAATTATGCATATGATGTACAAGAGGTACATATATACAATTGCAAGTCTTATGGCCTCACAGTAAACAGAATGTTGAAAAAAGGCCCAAGTACCAATGGGTGCTGATTACAGCTGCAAATGTTGTGTCCCCAATGCACACCCTCCACTCCAAACTCACATAGCTCACTGTGCCTGCCTCTACCTACCATCTGACAGACATGAAGCAGCATGTGAGATTGGGAAAAATAATACCAGCACTAGGACAGTAACTACTGGTGCTCCCCAAGGCTAGGTTACCTCCCCACTACTGTTGTCCCTCTATACTAGTCTTTTTCAACCAGGTGGCCCAGGGACACTGGGGTGCCTTCTGGGTTCCTCTGGGGTGCCTTGGCAAAATGCCTAAAAATTGCCCAAAAACAAGCAAGCAGGTGGATCAAGCCTGCCTTTTTGTTATATAAACTACAATTTTTTATTGTGTAGATTGCAACCTTGGACACTATGAGTGAGGACCAGCCTGTTGCATCCTAACAACTGATGATGTAATTGGTTGATAAGGAGATCAGGTAACTGCCTCATTGTTTTCCCCTCTCCTGTCTCTCCCCATCACCAGGAATGCTGGAATACTAATCAGTGTGTAATGGTGTGTTAGCTTTGCTATAATAAATCACTTCCAATGCTGGGTGTTCTACATATGTGGATGTTGCCACATTATGTAAAGCTATTAGCTTAGTTCTTTACATTTTGGACTGGGGTGCCTCGAGATTGAGCAGAATTTTAAAGGGTGCCATGACTGAAAAACAAGTGGAGAAACACTGCTCTATGCCAATGACTGCACTTCAGGGAATTCACATTTGGATGCCACAACCATCATCGGTCTCAACTGAAGAACATGGCAAGTCTGCACACAGATCTGCTGGCCCATTGTGCAATCATAACAAACTGAAACCCAACATACTCAAAACCAGTGTTGCCAACCTACCAGATTGAAATTTACTGACGCAACACCCAAAACTTACTGGCACAGCCAAGTTTTTACTTGCATTTTCAAAAGTTACAAACTTACAGTTTTAAGTGCAAATTAGAGTATGCAATTAGCAATATGATTAATGGTAGATAAAAAGGCAAAAAACATATTTTTTATTTTATTTTTGATATTGTAAGTAGCTCAGGGACAGGACTAAGGAGGGCAAAAAATTTGAATGAGCGTCACACACACATGACTCTCGACAGCAGTGTGCAGCCTCACAGAGGATGATGAGACCTCACTGACACAACACATCCCCTCCTGAGTCACAGTGACAGTCTGTCTCCAAACCAAGTGGTCCCTCCAGTCGACTCCAGTCTAAACAGCACTGACTGTCCTGGTCCCAGCCTGCCTTGCTCCCATACCGCAGGTCCACACACAAGGCTCTGGCCACTCTGCTTGGCTCCATTGCACCATGACATCACATGACATGCTCAGGCACCGCCTCTGTCAGATCCGCCACGATCACACTGTGGCAAGCAGTCGGATGGTCCCACCTGGCTCCGGACCAAACCAAGCGTAACAGAAATTTATTTTACAGGCAACCTTTTACTGGCATTTACTGGCAGGAGAAAATTGCCTGTTCTTTAGTTGGCAACACTGCTCAAAACCATAAGGGTGATAGTGGATTTCAGAGGAAGCCCTTCCACACTGTCCCTTCATGTTCAACAGTACTGTGTCGACTATGGAAATCATAGGTTGGGATCCATAATTTCCTAAGACCTGAAATGGACATCCAACATCAACACAATCCTCAAAAAAGCCACGCAAAATATGTACTACCTGAATCTTCCTAAGATGTATAACCAGTATCTGAGTCTGTTCTTTAGACTTCAAACAGGATATGACTAGACAATAGGGGACAGTCAGGCCTGCAGAAAAATAATTGGTGCTGACCCGTCCACAATCCAGGATATATTCTGGTCAAAAAATGTGCAGAGAAGATGCCTGCACACCCCTCACATACTCAACTGGGAAAATTCACAATTTAAAGCAGATTTTCTTTTTCTCCTCTACAAACAGAATCAGTGTGGTATAAAAGGTGAATCGTAGGTTGGCTTGAAGAGGAGGTTCACCCTAAATATACACTTTTCCAGGTGATCCAGCATACTGGGGTCAGCGCCAGTATGCTATTTTTTTTTTAATGCCCCACTTACTGTATTATCTTCAATTTTGATTTATCGCGCCTGTATAGCCCGTCACTGGTACCAAAAATACCCGATTTAGGACTCAGGTATTTCCAGCGCAATACGGCGCCTGTGCACAGACCTAGGAGCTGACTGCGCAGGCGCCGTATTTCTCCGAGTCCTATTTCGGCTTTTTCCGGAGGGCGTGACGCGCCATAGCCGTAAGCCTCGGAGAAATACGGCGCCTGCGCAGTCAGCTCCTAGGTCTGTGCGCAGGCGCCGTATTGCTCCGGAATTACCCGAGTCCTAAATCGGGTATTTTCGGAACCAGTGACAGGCTATACAAGCGCCATCCACTGCGGGGGAGCTAAATCAAAATTGAAGATAATACAGTAAGTGGGGCATTTAAAAAAAAAAAAACAGCATACTGGCGCTGACGCCAGTATGCTGGATCACCTGGAAAAGTGTATATTTAGGGTGAACCTCCGCTTTGAGTAAACAAAGTTTGTTTATCTTGAAAAAAAAGAAAAAACAAGAAAACTCCGTAGTTTTAAAAGCATGCCATGCTAAGGCTGCATTCACATCTAGGCGTCGGCGGCAGCAGGCGTATTCGGGCGACATGCAATAGGCGTTTTGTCCCCGCGATTTGCAGCGACAAAACGCCTATTGCTTTTTTGCTGGAGGGCAGAATTTACACTGTCGGCTATGGCCGAACGCCCGATACGCCTGAAAAAAAGGGTCCGGGACTTGTTTCAGGCTTCACGCTTCAGGCGTATCGGCGTTCGGCGTAGAGATGTGAACCATCTCCATAGCCGGCAATGTAAATTCCCCCCTCCAGCGTATGTCAGGCTGCTTCAGCGTCGGGCTTCAGGCGACAAAACGCCTAGATGTGAATGGAGCCTAACACTTCAAAAATCGGTTCAAGAGACTTTCTAATGTATTCAGATTTCAGTTATGAATGCTGCAAAAACAGTTTTATTCTGGGTTAGTAAGCAGAAGGAAGCAATTGTGCGATTGTGTAATTAGAATTATTTGTCTATTAGGCTTGTCGGGAAAAATTAGAGACAGTTTATTAGCAGACAGTGAACAAGTTTTGCAACAGACAGTGAACATCTTGCTAGATATTTTTTTTTTTACTGCTCTCTTTTTGCTATTTTTTAGAAGGCGTTCTATTCCTGTGACAAGTATAAACATAGACATCACTATGTTCTGTAAAGATGTAATAACTGTGTGAATACGTTATGTTTTATCTGTGTAAAAAAAAAAACAGATGGAACTGACAGTCAAGGATCAGAGCTGTGCCTGCTTATGTAGCAGGAGTGATGGCAGTAAAATTATTTAAAAATGACTATGGAATATATAGTCTATGGTCAAAAGAGAGCTAATGTCTGCACCTTCACACCTGCGATCCTTTCAGACGAAGGAATACCAAATGTTTTCAGTATCTGACCATTTTCCTATCGACTTCCACACTGAGATAAAATAACAATTTGCAATTAAAAATTCACAAGGTTAAAAAGTGTTTCCATAAACGTGTCCTTAGGGATTCCATAAACTCACACATTAGCAAGACTTCTGCCCATCCTTTTTGAGACCCCTGTATTTCAAAGTACACCTAAAACCCAAGTAATATTTTCTATCTATGTAGAAAAAAAGGCATGGTACATTTTTCTTAGAGAAAACAAAAGACTACATGATTTGCTTTGCTGCAGATTGACAGTGCAACACAAGTTAAAATAATTTAGTCCTGTGTGATCTTTAAAACCTAATTTAAATTACATAAATAGACATGCAGTCTTATGCACATTATGCTAAAAAAAACTTCATGTTTACTGTTTGATTGTATTTTAAAGTATTTTAAAGACTATAGTCAATACAGTATTCTTAGGAAGCAGCAACACACTGTGAACAAGTCATCTGTGACCTCTCTAGCTGTTTGCAATATGAAGTAAATAATTCTAAATGATCCTCAAAGATCGCAGCAGTAATTGAAACCAAGTTTCAGTTGGTTTCTCATAGTTTAGATTGAGTTGCTGTGCAATAACATTGGAAGGCCGATAGGCTTCCATTATTCTCCAGCAACAAAGAGCTAAGGGGAAAGAAGTAGTGGTATTGGTGCATCTGTTGTGAACTTTGAAGATTAATTTCTCCACAATACTTATGACTACAAAGGTAAATGAGGAAGTACAAGACCATTAAAGTGGAACTGAACTGAACTGTTTCCCAGGACAGGCGTGCCTTGAATGCTAAATAATTACAGCTACTACTTTGCTTATGTTGGCTCTCAACCAAACTGTAAAGCCATCAAATGACTGGTGTGCAGCTTATCACATGTGCAGCACCATGACAACTCTAGAAGCAAAGAAAGAAGCATTCTTGGCTATAAAGAATAGCAAGGTTTAGTTTCACTTTAAGGCCGCGTATACACGATCAGTCTATCCGATGAGAACGGTCCGAAGGACTGTTTTCATCGGTTAACTGATGAAGCTGACTGATGGTTTGATGTGCCTACACACCATCGGTTAAATAACCGATCTTGTCAGAATGCGGTGACGTAAAACACAACGACGTGCTGAAAAAAACTAAGTTCAATGCTTCCAAGCATGCTTCGACTTGATTCTGAGCATGAGAAAGAAAGTTTACCGCTCTGAGGTCCCAGGGAACTGCAAAGTGGAGTCCAAACACCTGGGTGCAGGCACTGCAATAGTATGCAAAAATGTATGGAGAAAAACCGGGATGGCCGCACTCCAAAAAAATGGTTCCTTTTAATAAAACTGGTCACAACATGAACATATCACAGCAAAAAATCAGGAGAAAAGCTGCCGCGTTTCACACTATCATACAGTGCTTATTCATTGATTCTGAGCATGCGTGGATATTTAACCGATGCTCGTGCGTACTAACGGTCAGTTTTGACCTATCGGTTAGCCGTCCATCAGTTCGATTTTAAAGCAAGCCCTCTGTTTCTTGACCGAAGGATTACGGACCGATGGGGCCTACACACGATCGGTTTGAAACCATGGAAACCGAACCTCAGTCCTTTTTCATCGGTTTGAACGGATCGTGTGTATGTGGCCTAAGAGGTTTTTTTTAGGGCCTCTGCCAGAATAAAGCAACATTTGGGGTCCTAGCTCCAGTCACCTGCTATGGTAATTACAGATCTGTCATACAATTACACACAGATGTTCCTCCTCTTGTTTGACTTTTATTTTATTTTATAGAGACATCAGAATTTATGGAATGTTCTAAGAGGTGATTCTAATGTGGGAAGGAGCAGAACTGGGTATTATGGTGGGGCAAACGTACTACAAGATATTACCACAAGAGAGCTCTATAGATAAAAGAAGCCATTGGATGATTCATCAATATCCCAGTCTCTTTCAGAAACAGAAATATTATTTTGGATGGATTGCCAATTCAATATTAATATACAGTATATGGTTTGCATTGATACTAACTCTGTTAGTACCCTAATGCTTGGTTCAGACCTCTGCATGTGGCTGCAGATCCAGAAATCTCATTGGTTCTCATACCCGCTACCACCCGCAGCCAAAGACCACTGCTCTTAGGAGACATGCAGGGCTGCCATTCTTTCTGAATGCCGCCCCCTTGCATCTCGGCACGTTTGTGGGTGTGGGAACCACAGGGAAATCGCTTGAAAAGACCATGACAAGGTGAAGGCATTTTCTGGAAATGCAGGCACAGCGCGGGCTGCTGTGAATGGCTGCTGTGCCCGTGCAAAATGTAGAACTGGGAATCTAGGGTTAGGGTTCACTGATTTCTAAACCAGGGGTTGCTATACCTTTTAATCCAGCGACCCAAATTAGAATTTTTTTATTATACTAGGACCCGATAAGAGATTTATTACCAAATGTTAGACAAGTGCATTCGTTTTTGTCCGAATGCATTTTCGTCCGAATTTCAGGTATTTTCGTTATCGTGTTAACAAACGAAAACAAATGCGCCGAATATGAAAACCGAAAGATCAGACATAAACAAATGCTTTATTTTCGTTTTTGTTGCAACAACAGTTCGATATAGATAGGAGATTCGACATGACGCTGACAATAACAATCTGTGTCTATCTAACCTGTGGTCGAATGTGCCTAGCCTTAAAGGGGTGGTTCCCCTAAAAAGAAACTTTTAACATTGCCTGTGTCTTCTTAATAACATTTAGAATCGGCTGGTAGTTTAAAAAAAAAACACCCGTACATACCATTTTCGGCATGTACTCTCACCGCCGCTTCCGGGTCTGGCAGCCGGGGACAGGCATCCGATCGACGCATACAGCGCGTCACGAGATGCCGAAAGAAGCCGAACGTTGGTGCGGCTCTATACGGCGCATGCGCACTAACGTTCGGCTTCTTTCGGCATCTCGTGACGCGCTGTATGCGTCGATCGGATGCCTGTCAATGAAGTAGGCACGCCCATCCCCGGCCGCCAGACCCGGAAGCGGCGGTGAGAGTACATGCCGAAAATGGTATGTACGGGTGTTTTTTTTTTAAACTACCAGCCGATTCTAAATGTTATTAAGAAGACACAGGCAATGTTAAAAGTTTCTTTTTAGGGGAACCTCCCCTTTAACTCTATTAGTCCACGATTATTCTACATAGAAGGAAAAGACTTGACATAGAGAGAAAAGATTTGAAATTATAGAGAGAAAAGATTTGACATTATAGAGAGAAAAGATCGCTGCTGAAATTGGGTGCGGGAAATAAAATAAAAATAATGATGATGATGATGAATGTTATTGGCTGAGTGTAACCAAAGCGGAGGAGCAGTAAAATAGCTAGAACTAACTTGACAATTCAACATAAACGATGAAGATTCGACAAAGCATCGAAAAACATACAAATGTCAAATCTGTCATTGAAGGCTTATGGTGTCTGTCGAAAGTTCTATGAAGATTCGACGGAGCAGCTAAACTGTACGAAGCTGCAATCGTACAATTCCGGTCAAATGCTCGGGCCTATAGAAAAATTTGAATGTTGGTTGACTAGTAATAATAATTAATAAATATAATTATTACTAGTCATACAACATTAGAATTTTACTATAGCTAGCTTGTGGGCGCAACATTTGACCAAAAATGTACGATTGCAGCGTCATACAGTTTCGCTGCTCTGTCGAATCTTCTTTGAACATTTGACAGACACCATAATCTTTCAATGACAGATTGGACCTTAATTCATTCAGATTTTCGGATGAGTGCAATTTCTAACGAAAAACAAAATGAATAAAAACAAATTTCGGGAGTAAGTGTGCTAGATGAATTACCACTGATACTGTGGAAAAACTAAGCTGGGTTTACTACACAGTTATGTGGCAATCCATTACAAAAATGTTCACCAACCAATTTGGGTTCTGACCCATAATTTAAGAAACCAAAGTAGCCATTCTCAAGTAGGGTTCCTTCAAATGTTGCTAGGGTTCCTTCAACTGTAGCTGATTGATGGCATACTTTCAGAGCTAACACCACGTGGCAAAGCCATTAGCATATGGGCAGTGCCCAGATGGGGATGGGGCAGAGTGCCCGCCAACACCCCTCAAGGCTGCCATAGGCAAATGTTGAAAAACAGTGCTGGGGTTAGGGCAGTGCTCTTTATAATCAATGGCACTTCTCCACACTGAGTAGTTTAAATTTTGGATTCCGTGACACAGTTCTTTAGCTTTAAACACTATACACTACAGATAACATTCTTCTTTACACTTATCTCCTTCCAAGCAGAATTTCACGGTCACGTGTACCGGACTCCACCAGCCCAGTTACCTGTCACCTCATCCCAGTTACACTGATCCATACATTTAAACCTTGACTCTACGTGTGATTAAACTTGAATCCCAGGTAGACTGACTCTGTACCTAACCTGTGCTTACTCTCCCCTGAGGCCTCACTCCATCTTCCATGACATACAGGCTGGGTCCCTAGGGGGCCTCATACCGCAATTTGGACCTAGACTGGGGCACCGATCATTATGGAAGGAGCCTAAGCACAAAAGCTCTTTCACTACTGGGGCCTTCCATCACCTTTGCCAAGATATCTTAGCTTCCTGACAGGCTGGCTATTAAATGCACAAAGACACTAGTACTGCAGTCCTTAGCAATAGAAATTTATCATTCTCTGGTTAACTTAACAGTTAATCAGACAATAGTACTGCATCTTCTTCTGTTTTGTCTTCTCCCCTGGTGTGAACAATACAAGGTGGTTTTAAAAAGTTTAGAGACTAGCACTGGTTACAAGAAAACACTTTATTTATCTACGTTTACACACTATCAGCTTGAAAATAGTCCCCTTTCACAGCAATACAGCATTCCTGTGACTTCTGGAATGTGTCCTGGAAGTCTTCTTTTTGCAGTGTGTCAAGTACCTTCTGCAATTTGTACTGGATCTCCACAATGGTGGCAAAACAGAGGCCTTTAAACTGGATTTTCATTTGAGGGAAGAGGGTGAAGTTCTCAGGAGCCAAATGTGGCGAGTAGGGTGGGTGCGGAAGTGCTGTCCATGATGAAATAGAAAATGTGTTTAGAATAGCACCAGTTGCACAGCTCCCGATGTACAAAGGACAATGTCTTTCGGCACACTGACTTATGAAGGTCGGTGCCCCCTGTGACTGTGTGTGCAGCCTTGTGCTGCCATCTGTTGGCATGTTACAAAACTCAAAACTTTTTGATACTACCTCATATATGTGAAACGCCATTCATGCAATCCTTTACGTATGTCCTCAGTAACTTCAGACAAGGCAAACATATGTAACAACAGTTCTTTACAAAAGTTATTGAAGTATAAATAAACATTACAGCTTGCTGTTCACAGACATCCATTCCTTTTACAAAAAATAAAATTGTAGTGCCTCCTGGTGCTCCCTGCTCATTAAGGTAGCCATACCTTAGAATAGCAGAATATATTTAGAGTCTACAGAGCAATTGTATAAGTCCATGAAATCTGTAACCCCAACTGGGTTCCTGCTGAGGGGTGATCTAGCAGCAATGTAGCAATCACATGTTTAGCAGAACTCCTGTTCTCTTCCCATACATGAAGCAACAGGGATCGACCCAAACTAGAGGCAGTCCCCTCTTTAACTGTTTGCCTCAGCAGAGGGCGGAACCACCAGAAAGCCTAGGGAAACCTGACCAGCAGCTTTAAACCCTGACTTCATGGAGGCACAAGCTCACAAGGGCAACATCAATTAAACAGTGCAACTGGCAATACAGTTTGACATAATAACCCTTCTGGAAACACCTGCTTACAAGCATGACACCATCATCCATAAAAAAGACAGGAACTCACTATTATACAAAAAAAATAAAACTTTCACACATCTGCTAAAATGTACAATTTCAATGGCCTTCGGCATCTTTGCTAAACTTAAATAATCAACTTGGCATTCTGACCACCACTGTAAGGCTTTTATTCTTCCTACTGACAACCCATGTTCGAGGCATTTTCCCATTGCCCCTACAAAAATAGATTTAAGAAAGGGTTCCCTGAGACCTGAGGGCTTCCTGTGGGGCAAAAACAATAAGAAAGGCTGTTTTTTGTCCATGTTTATGCCATACAGCTGTGTAAACCTATTTATTTTGAGTGATCTGGATAATGCTAGCAATTATAGAGGGTTTTCTTTCATGTGGAGTTGTTGTGAGATTCATGTGAGATTTATGTAAAATAAATATATTTTACTTTCGACTTTGTTACTGAAATTAAACATTTTGAAATTCACAATTCACAATTTAATAGTACACTATGTAATTATTAATCGTATTCAAATACACGTATAAGAGCTGAAGATATTTATAACACCAATCATGTATTTACTGCCTTGTAAAATACAGTATATGAATAGTAAAGGTCATAGAGACATTCTACTATCATATAAAGGCACAATACTGAAGTGTATACAATTATATTAAAGTAATAACTGATATCTGAGCAAATTTTTTTTATTATTATTTAAATTAAGAGACCACAGGTGATTTAGCAGTAAAAAAATTGTAGTACATTTTTAATGAGGAAGAATTGGCTAAAATGAACTAGAGAAAAAGAGTGCAGGCAGATGTTTGACGCTCTGCAATCGGGGGGAAAAAAGTATGCCGTGCACTACAGAGCACTGTGCCGTGGCTCCCACACATATGTGCTGGAGTGATGTCATCACGGCCCCGGCCATGTAAACAGAACCCGAGAACCCAGAAGGAAGACCAGGTGAAGATGAAAGCACTGGGAGAGCTATGACAGCGCTGTGCTGGAGGGCTCTGTTTGCTGGTAAGTCTGTTATAGTGTGCTAGTATGTGGTGCATGAACTAGTATGCACTGCCACTATAATAACATCACCTTATAAGCACTTTGGACAACAGAGAATAGTAGCACACCAATATCTTCTTGCGTCCTCAGACTAGGCTCGAAGGCAGGTGCTGTTTGTCCTCCATCCTGTAGGTGGTGCAGTTTTACTGTGCCACTGTGCAGATGGAGCAGAGGCTTGAGTAACATTGTTCCTCTGCAGAGTCAGTAGGTCTCTCCATGGGAGCACTTATCTGATTGGCGGCTGCCTAACTGTGTGAACTTTGATAGAAATCTTTAGTGAGGGCAGTCTTGTTAAATGCCAGTTCCCTGCTGGAATTTGGCACATTTGTGTGTGACTAAAGTAGGGACAGGAACTCTGCTTATTAGGGCCAGTAAATTAGCCTTAGGAAAAGGTTCTTGTGTTAGAAGGAAGTGATTAGGCACATTGCTGTATTTCATACCACTTACTGGTCACCGGGACTACTGCATAGGACCTGTACAGTTACCTCAAGTGCCACTTGTGCTGCCACCCTGCCAGCTAGCTACCCCTTTTGCAGATGCCATTATGGTGATATAGGCTACAGTATGCCTGCGAGTTAAAAAATCTAAAAAACAGTGCAGAGCAAAAGACAACTCAATAAAAAATAGTAAAGTCCATATAACAGTTCATTTTACGCAAATTGTATGCCACTGTGAGGTTGTGCATCCAAGCTGATCATGCAAGTGAGAGAGTGAGTCCAGCCCATCCACGAAAGACATCAGCAGCCACTCACCTCGTTGATATGACCATAAAGGTCTGAACAAGCCTTCCCACAATGGGGGGGGGGGGCAACAGTCCTCTGATAAACAAACAATGGCACCAGAGATATTCCACTCCACAAGTTGACATCAAATAAAACAGAATCTAGTGCTCTATCTTTAATTAGAAATGGTAAAATCTTACAAATAAAGCACTTATCCCAAGTGCATAGGTACAGTACTCTGGATACAGATTAAAATTAATAAGATGGCCGTGGGTAATGTCATACGTAGCTCCTTCCCCATATGTGTTATGTCCATAGCCAGAACTTCGACAGTAGGAACGGAGCCACGTGGTTCACCCACAATTATATGCACACTATCCCGAGAGTAATGGAAACCAGATGCTGCCTACATAATTGCAGAGATAGGGCCAGATTCACGTATTCCAGAGCATCTTTGCTCTGGAGTAACGCTTCTGATTTGCGTTGCGCTGCCGAAATTTTAGGAGCAAGTGCTGTCATTCACGAAGCACTTGCTCCTAAAGTTGCGGCAGCGCATCACAAATGAGCCGGCGGAATTCAAATGTAGCGGGTACGGGGCGTGTAGTATGCTAACTACGCGCGATCCCGCCGCCAACGTACTGCGCATGCGTCGAGTGTCAAAACATCCCCGTGCGCATGCTCCAAAATCTGTGAATGAACGTCAATGACGTCACATTCCCATTCATGACCGTTTTACGCAAGCAACGTTTTTTTTTTTTTTCCCGACGCGATGACGACGCCTATACCTAACATAGGATACTCCAACCCCATGTAGGTATATCTATGCGCCGCGTATCCCGTCCGGAAACGTCGTATCGTCATTGCGTCGCGCCGGATTTCGATCGTGAATTGCCGATTTCCGCTCATTAACATATTTTTTTAGCGTAAATCGGCGGGAACGCCCCTGGCGCCATTTTTAAGTTGAAGTAACGATGCGATGGCGAAACTCAGTTACGCTGCTCGCATCAGAACTTCAACCCGGCGTTTCTTGTTTTCTGGTTACAGAAAACAGAAACGCCGGCTCAAAGCCACAGTTAGGCTGGCGGATCACTCGATCCGCCAGCGTAACCTTTCCTGAATCTGGCCCATAGGGGGCATAGTCATCAACTTACAATTTAAAAAAGCAACACAAGTGTTTGTCTTCTTAAAACAAACTGAACAATTACACATCTGAAACATTGTAAAGCAACTACCTTTTTGTATGCAAACAACACAGGGTGTCATTGCTCATCGTATTCCATCTGGTTAAGTGTCAAAGCAACTCATTAAAGGGGCACACTACCCTCTATATTAATAAAGTAAAAAACTAAACATTTGCAAAAAAATATACAACTAATGCCGTGTATACACGGTCGGAATTTCCGACAACAAATGTTCGATGTGAGCTTGTTGTCGGAAAATCCGACCATATGTATGCTCCATCAGACATTTGCTGTCGGAATTTCCGACAACAAATGTTTGAGAGCTGGTTCTCAAATTTCCCGACAACAAAACTTGTTGGAAATTACAAGCGTGTGTACAATTCCGATGCACAAAATTCCACGCATGCTCGTAATCAAGCAGAAGAGCTGCGCTGGCTATTGAACTTCTTGGCTAGTTGTATGTCTTGTACATCACCACGTTCTTGACGTTCAGAATTTCCGACAACATTTGTGTGACCGTGTGTATGCAAGACAAGTTTGAGCTAACATCCTTTGGAAAAAAATCCACTGTTTTGTTGTCGGAATGTCCGACCGTGTGTATGCGGCATAAGGCCTCTTGCACACTGCAGCTTGAAAAAGCTCAGTACAGCTTATTTTTTTACTGAGCTAAAATACAGCCCATTAATTGTAATGTGCCTATGTGCACAGGCGTGTAAACAAGCGCAATGTATTCTTCAGTAAAAAAAATCTGAATTTTTGGACAGTAATTAATGCCTCATTTGCGCAAATGTCACATTATACGTTATAGGGAGTGTTTTTACTAAAAAAAAGCCATGCGTGCATGGGGCCTAAGACAATTTGCCTTAACATATTCATCTTTTAGATATAAAACAGTTTAAATCGAATTCGATATTCAAGCCAGCAGGGGTCATGACCTTTGTTTCGTAAATCCAAAACGACTCCCTGCGGCTTAAAAGTCAAACATAATTACACCCTCTCCAGTGTCTACTGACTTTCTCTATCCCCCAAAATTGTAAACCCTTGGGGTCTCTGTTATGGCACATCCTGAGATGTGTATTGATACACTGAGTTTTAAACCCTTCATTCAAGCATATAAACAACGCCCTGGGTCGTACAAGTAATCAAATCTTTAATGGTATATTGTCTCTTAGTGACAGATGAGATAAATATTTTTTTGGTATTCTCCAACAGGTGGCACACATCCCACACACATAAAATCCAGATAAAAAATAGAAAAGTCTATTATATGGGTTTTTGAGGGGTCAATTGACCCCTGGGGCAATAGTGTTTCCAAATAGAAGGTGCCTTTCTGTAAATAAACTGTGTACAGATGGGGAGCAATGGCCTGAGTCCTCAATCTTATCTAAGTATCGTCCAATGTTTGGTCACAATGCAGTCAAACTTTTTGTGCTGGATACTATAATCAAGAATCATGTGGTACTCTCTACCATTGACATCTCTCCAATTCTGTGTCTTGGTAACAGTTTTGCTCCTATCAAGAGCCCTGTTGAAATCTGGTCGCTGATACCTTTGCTGGGACAAAAAATTCTCCCCAGGCGAGCAATTCCATCCCAGTCTTATAAATTGTCCCCTAGGGATATTACACAACCACATTTTGTGGTGGCAACTGCTTAGTGGTATGTAAGTGTTCCATAGTGTTCCATAGCGGGTTTGAAAAGCTTTTCTAGACTTTTCTAAGTCTAGAAAAGTCATCTGATATAAATGTAAATTCCAAGTAAGCTTAATATTTTTGTTCATTAACGTTCAATTTGTTTATGAATACCTCCAAACCAGCCATATCTCCCTCCTAAATCATGACCAGATTGTCTATGCACCTCTTGTAGCATCCAAGCTGGGAAGAATAATCCCTAAATACAACTTCTTCCTCCCCAAAAACAAATTGACCACACTGGGAGCGAAGCAGGGACCCATTACAACGCCTCTGGTCTGCAAGAAAAACCGTCAGCCAAACCAAAAGTAGTCTATAAGCAAACGAACATTTTAACTTTACTAAAAAAACTTCTTATGTTTTCTTATCAGGTCTGAATCCACCAGGGCCCATTCCACTGATGCCAAGGCATCTTCATGGCCTATGATCGTATATAGCGAGCCAACATCGGCCGTCACCAATATACTTGAAGGGGTAATTGTTAGAGTTTTTAAAATTTGGATAATGTGTTTAGTGTCTTTGAGATAGGCATCAGCAGCCAGATTTCTCTCCCTCCTGTCGGTTTTCAGCTGCTAGATGCATCTGGAAGCAGAGCTGCCAGAGAGATGTGTCAGGACACTGAGAGTGGGGGAAGTGCCGGTGGATATGTAATTTACGGCTACTTCCTAAGGCTGTCTTAAGACACAGGCACCTCTAAAAACTGCCCAGGGGTTCTTGGTGCATGGGGGGGCCTAGAAGTTTCCTCCCACTGCTGCCAGCAGTACTCTGGTAACAAGTTCCTAGACATGTGCAGACTGGAATATTTTGTTTTGTTTTTTTCGTTTTCGTTTTCGTTTGGAAAATAAATTTATTTAGTTACTCTCGAAAATCGTTTTGATTCATTTTGTTTTTTGGTTGGGGAATAGCTTTCATCCCAAAATCCAATAATATTTGGTCTCTGTCGAATGGTCAAAAGAATATTCGACGGAACGTCGAATCTTTACGTCGAATCGTACATTTCCTTTCGAATATTCCGCCTACAAGAATTCTGTTGTATGACTAGTAATAATGTCGAATCTATTTTCTCATAAATCTAAATCTAATCTCTGTAATGTCGAATCTATTATTTCTATAATGTCGAATCTTTTCTCTATAATGTCGAATCTTTTCCCTATAATGTCGAATCTTTTCCCTATAATGTCGAATCTCTCTATATCGAATTTTTACCACAACGAAAACGAAAATAAAGCATTTTTTATGTTGGATGTTTCGGTTTTCGTCTCTTGCGCCTTCGTTATCTTTAGTTTAAACGATAACGAAAAAAAACGGATTTTCGGACGAAAATGCATTCTAACGAAAACGAATGCACATGTCTACAAGTTCCCCTCACTTTGGTCGGCTCTTATCGTACAGGTCAGTTCCTTGCTAATTTTCAGCCTCTTCTCCAGCCGTCTATACATTCATTTCCTGACACTTTACAAACAATAGTCCCTCACTCCCCCCTCCCAGTCTTCTCTGCAAACACTTCACCTTCACACAGGTGTGTGCCCCCCACCTTCACACAGGTGTGTGCCCCCCCATACACAAACACTGCAACTGGCTGGACACCCTGCACACCCCCAGCGCTGAATCTTTACTAGTTAATGGAATCTCCCTCTCACCTCCTCCCTGACAGTCAGCCTATTTGCTTTTATTATACTGTGGCTATTCCACACCAGCCAACAGTATTCAACATCCCTGACCATCCCTCTCCAGTCCCCTTCACCCCCATCTATATGCCCCCCCCCCCATCCCTCATTCTATCACAAATCCTCCTCCTTTTTTAATCCCTATACAGACCAGAATTCCCCCAGTCTCACTCCAGTTCTTCTCTACCCATCTCCTACCCACCTCCACCTCTCCTCCTTCTCCCTTACCCTGTGGTTCCAATGTTCATCCCAACCCCCTCCATCTTTTCGAGATTTAAGGAAGAACCCTCAAGTGGAGCATCCTATTTCTGCTGCTGCTTGTGTGGGTGGGATGTGTACTGTGCCAATCCCTGCTGACCCTCCTCTCTATCCCATGTGATTGGCACAGTACACATCCCACCCACACAAGCTACAGCAGTAATAAGATGCTCTGCCTTGGGGTACTTCCTTAACCTCTGCAAAGCACCAGAAGGAAGCCAGAAACTCTGGAAGGGAAGGTAGAGGGGGAATTGTTCTTCCATTTGTAGATTTAGCCCAGTGGCAGCCTGCCACAATCTGTGATGTCAGCTTCCCTGCACAGCTCTTTTTCAGGAGACCATATCTGTATAATACGCTATTGCCCCTACACTGTACCCTCCTGCCCCATGTACTGTGTCCACTTATCCTCCCCCTGTGCTGTACCCTCCTAACTGCTGTACTGTGCCATCCTGCCCCCCCTTCTGTACTGAGCCATCCCGCCCCTCCTGACTGTACCCTCCTGTTCCCTCCCCATAAGTTTGTAAGTTATGTTGTGTTTGTGTCCACTAATGATGATTTTTGTGTATTTTTTGCGAAAATATTGTTTTGATAATCTGTACGGGGCCCCCGTGATTTCTAACAGCGGCATCGCAGGGGAATATACCCTGTTATTGTCAGGAGGGACACCATTAGGGACAACAGGTATCGCTCTGTTACTAATAAATATCACCATTTCCAAAATCTTTAAGATCTCTCAGGAACGTTTTTTTTTTACTTCTCCCATGTCTCCTTATCCCATTTAACTAACAGAGGGTCTAACAAAATCACAATTGTCTTCAAATGGCTCTATGCGGTCTTTAATGTCTTTAGTTTGGGCTTCAAGCAACTTAATTTTTCTTTGTTTACACAGCAGCAAGAAATCTATTAATTCAAGAACTTTTTAGTGAAGAACTATTCGTACTGTTTAATAGATTCATCATCCATCAGTCCGTCATTAGGCGGTACATCTGGGGACTGAATGTTGTCTGCGCTAAAAAAAATGTTTTTTCTTTTTAAGCCTGTGGTGCAGAGGATATGACATTGTACTACCAGCATTATTGAACTAGAAATTCAAGTGTTTTGCAGCTTCTGCTATAGTCATATTGCTAGTGCTGGTGATTGAAGATTGCCATTTATCCCTTTATCCAATTTATCTGCAATTATTCAATACAATAACTGTTCAACCTTTTCTGAACTTTGCGGGTTGTTTCTTTAACCTGAATACCAACTCCCTAGCCCAGACCACAGACTGAAAGCATTTCTACAAGTCACAGTCACAGATACTTATCATTCACTAATCCAATCAGGCTCCTTAGACACAAGGCTCTCATGAGTTTATCTGCTTATCAACCCTTTCACTTTTCCTCTTGATCTTATCCACGGCTGCAAAATTTCAAATCCACTCACCTGTCACAGCACAGTTCACATACCAATGCCGCCATCCAATTTCCAACCATACTTGTCTGCTGTACTCCCAATGTGCAAATCCACTAGGGTTCGCCTTTGATCCTGCTTTTGGTAGAATGTTTTGCACAAGAGTTCCTTTTCCATACCTCCCAACTTTCTGCTACGGGAATGAGGGACACCTGTTAGCAAAAGTATGTAGGCATAGGACACCCACCCTGCCACACCCTCCTTAAAGGAGAAATTTACAAAAAATATATATATATATATTTTCTACTTTTTGTTATAAGAAAAATCTAATAAACAAAATTTTAGTCAAAAATCTAGGCCAAAATGTATTCAGCCACATGTCTTTAGTAAAAAAAAATGACAATAAAAAAAAAACTAGCTACCTAGCGGCAACAGTGACACTAAATACAGCGATCAGAAAAATGATCGCTTAGTGACACTGGCAATAGGGGGTGAAAGGGTTAACTAGGGCGGTGATCAAGGGGTTAAAAACGTTATTAGGGGGTGGGGTACGGGGCTACCCTGGACCTAACACTAACTGCCTGTCACAGTAACTGTCACACTGACACTAAATGCAGTGAGCAGTAAATATATGATCACTGCTATTAGTGACACTGTGATAGGGGGCTGGGGGGGTGATCAGAAGGGGTTAATGTGCCTATGTGTGTGGTGTCAGTGTAGTGTTGGTGTGACTTACTTGTGATGTCTTCTCTCCTCTCGGCGGATTGAAAATACCGCCGAGCGGAGAGCTGACATCACTTCCTCTGCCTGTGTTTACATTATACAGGCAGAGGAAGTGCACTGCAGGGAGGGAGCGGATTGGCTGGGAGCGATCCGGAGGGGGCGGACAAAAACGAACAGCCGCCCCCTCATCCCGGATCGCTCCTGCAGCCACGGGGACCACCGCAAGTACCGGGGGGTCCAATCGGACCCCGACCCACGTCTAGGCAGCGACGTACAGGTACGCCTATGTGCCTGTACGTGCCATTCTGCCGACGTAAATGTACAAGCAGTTAAACCCACAAGTTCTTTTTTTTACCTCTACTATTCCTTTATATTGATCCTTATGCCGCGTACACACAATAATTTTTCGTCATGAAAAAAACAAAAACGTTTTTCATCGTCTGAAAAATGGCAAAAAAAAATTTGAGCATGCTGCATTTTTTAACGTCATTTAAAAAAAAATGTTTTCTTGGATTGTAAAAAATGATCGTGTTTGGGCTAAAACGACGTTAAAAACGACCTTTTAAACCCGCGCATGCTCAGAAGCAAGTTATGAGACGGGAGCTTGAATGGAACTTCCCCTTTAGAGTGCCGTCTTACGTGTTGTACGTCACTGCGCTTTGCTCATCATTTTTTAAAAACGATGGTGTGTGGGCAACATCGTTTTTAATGATGAAGTTGGAAAAACTTTGTTTTTCTACATGCTGAAAAACAAGTTTTTTTTCATGCCGAAAAACGATCGTGTGTACGCGGCATTAGAGCTTACAAATGCAGCAATCTATAAATTGGATGAAAGGTTTAGCACTAAGGCCCTGTACACACGAGCAAATAGATTTGTTCAAATCGGTCTGACAGACCGATTTGAACAAATCTGTCTGCTGGGATGTATTGGTTTGATCGTGTACAGACGATCAAACCAAAATCCCCGCCGGCAGACAGCGCGCTGACGTGTTAGTGACGTGGCGGTGACGTTGACGCCGCCACGTCATCGCACCAGGAAGTAAAACACTTTCGCGCATGCGTCGAATCCATTCGACGCATGTGCGGGCAGATATGTCTGCTGGTTAGCGTACTAACCAGCAGACATGTCGGGTGGACGGGTTCCCAGCCGACAGATTTCAAAGCATGCTTTGAAATCTGTCGGCTGGCCAAATCCGTCTGTTTGCCCGTACACACGATCGAATCTGTCTGCTGAGACGGTCTGTTAGATTTGATTGTGTGTACACGGCCTAAGAAACATTTTTTGACAGATAAATAGTGCATTTTATATACAACTGTATAGACCAGACCAAAATGAGGGACAATTGAGGAGCTATGCATTTTCTATTCTATTGCACAAGAGTTCCTTTTCTCTTTTGTGAGGATGGTAATACCCCTCTATAAAGCAGTTTGGAGTTTAGGGAATGTGGGAGGACCTGGCAATGACTTGACAATGCTAGTGAAAAAAGATGGCAGAGGTGTACTTATAGAGATCTGTAATGCGTAAACCCAAAATCAGGATCAAAAGCAAGCTTCTATTATAACAAAAAAACTGGCATGACTAAAGTGACAGAGGAATATTAGTGATAATATGTTATAGATGCCTGGTTACTGTTGTGAACAATAAATGTGATGGTAAGTATGTTCAAAAGCCTTCATGTTGATGCAAATGAACTTACATTTCTAAACAGCACATAAAAATGACAGGACACTAAAGCTTTGTATAATCATATGCGATAAGCAGACTGTATAAATAGCAGTACTTATAGCTCACAATATTATATAACCATTTTTTAAATGATCTTTCTAATGCTCCATTCAGCCATCATTTTATGACGGAACACAAATGCTTCTCATTATATCAGCGGATTTACTCTGATACTCTTGGTAGAGCATGACAATAAAGACATGAACATACAGCAGAAATATCATGTGTGATACATGCAAGACTACAAGCATATCATTACATGGCAGACGAGGGGAATTTCTCCTAAAAATGTTGCACATATCATTAAATTTGTCAATGATGCATACAGTAGAACATCAACTGAAATCTGAATTTATATGGGATTTTCCAAAAGAATGAGAAGTAAAGGCAAAACATAACATGCAGTATATAATGCAGTCTGTCATTCATAGGTGTGTGCAGCCTATTGCGTTAGGGTGTACACCCCAAAGGTCGAACACATATTCATGTATATGTGTCTATATCAGGGATATTCAATTAGTGGACCTCCAGCTGTTGCAAAACTACAAGTCCCATCATGCCTCTGCCTCTGAGTGTAGTGTCATTCTTGTGGCTGTCTGACTCTTGCTATGCCTCATGGGACTTGTAGTTCAGAAACAGCTGGAGGTCCACTAATTGCATATGCCTGGTCTATATATATGGCCCTGGCACATTGATCTCCCTGCTGGAACAGTGAAACAGGAGTGCATAAGCATTTCTCTTATGGCAGAGCTGCTAAGAGGGAGATCTTTTCTATCTCCCGCTGCTACACAGAGCGATAATGCTAATGCGCAGTAGGTGATTAGGGTGTGTCCGGGCACACCCGACACACCCTGTGCGCACGCCTATGATGTCATTAGTATTAACACAGCAGTTGTTGTAGTTTAATTACATGTTGATCCTTCCAGTAGAACTGTTATTTTTCACTTCCTGTAAAAAAGGTGACTATGATGTTCATTCTTCCATGAAGGGCAGTCTTGAGATTTGTCACCAACTCCGGGTGGGCCGACTCTCCTTCTCCCAGCTGTCATTAGTCCGCCTAAACTGGGTACATACTAATAACATTTAGAACAAATTTTTTTACGAACATTGTTAGGAAAAGAAGTTCAAGATCTCATTTGCTTTTACCATTCGACTTTGAAATGAATGGACTTCAAAACCACAAGAATGTAGATATTCATTCGAGAAAAGTTTTCCATCCTGCTTAGTTATTTGACCCAAGTAATGACTAGAAAAATGAACAAGTACAACGTTTTTGCAATAAAAAATTTAATTCTAAGAAAGAAAATTTCAAAGAAATTCTACGTATGTATACCCAGCTTTAGCCAGCATCTTGCTCGAACTTTTATTGTGCAACAGGCATCATAACAGTCCATGCAACATGGTTTAGTGGCTCAAGGCAACATAACTTGAAACAATACACTACTTCATGGTTCCATCAAACATGACTGGTTCTGGACAGCACTCTGCCCACTCTAGGTCTCCCTGATAGTGTCCTCTAGCTTCCTGGTCACATGCTCCATTAGATTATTTCTAGTAGGAACATGCCCCAAGGATTCCAAAGTGGCTTAGATACACAGAGCAAGTTGGAATTACTACTGTCTTCTATCCTGCTCCATACAGCTCCACCCCTTCCTACTACTTATCTCCCAACTGAATAGGAGCTGGGTACCTCTGATGGGGAACTAAGTGAAAGCCGACTCTGTCCCTAGAATGGACAACAACAGGATCCTACTTGCTGATTAACTGGCTTCACTACTTTCTGAGTCACGCACCCACAACAAGTATGCAATTATAAAAGTTGGAGAAAAGTTCTATACACTTGTTCCAGGTCAGTGGCATAACTATAACCTTCAGGACCCCAGTGCAAGAAACCATCAAGAACCTCCCTGACCCCTAGCTGGGGCCCTTTCCTTCAAGCCCAGTGGCAAAACGTCAGAGCAAAGGTTGCAAGTGCGACCTTTGTGACCTACTAGTTCCACTACTGGTGTCTGTAGTTTTTAAATCATTGTTATATGTTTTTTTTATTCTTTTTTTACCTTTTTTTATTCTTTTTTTATTCTTTTTTTTTTCACAATATGATTTTTTTATTATTTTAAAAAAAATATTTAGGAGCCCCATTGGGAGGCTTTGGTGAGGTATCAGGGATCTAAACAGACCCCTGATGTTCCATCTTTGAGACAGAGAAAGGAGATTGAGGACACAGCCCTTAATCTCCTTCTCCACAACCTAAGCTGTACTGAATAGCTGACAAGAACAGCT
Organism: Rana kukunoris; assembly: GCA_029574335.1. NCBI lineage: Eukaryota > Metazoa > Chordata > Amphibia > Anura > Ranidae > Rana > Rana kukunoris. Next base: position 95,488,101 of record CM056049.1, read on the forward strand.
CTGTACTGAGCTTCCTGTTCATTCACAAACTGAAACATAGAAAACACAGTTCACTATGTCTCAGTTATGAATGAACAGTGTCAGTGATTGGTACAGATCACTGACTCTATTCATTAGGATAAGGAAGAGGCCAGTAAATTACACATTTACCGGCCCTTTCTCACTCTCCATCATGACACATCCCTTGCAGTAGATTGGGGAAGCCTGTAGAGCTGCAGGCAATGAAGGGGACCAGAAGAGAGAACAGGGCAAAAAGAAAGCACACAGGCAGACAACAGAAATAAAACTCAAATAATAAATAAGGTGAGCGCTAGACAGAAGTTTTGTCTATTTAGCGCTCACTTTATTTTTTCTGTTTTGTTATCACAGTATATCACTAGTTGAGAAGCTACATTTTTATTGAGGATAGATGTTTTTGAAGCCTGTGCTAAACACACAGTAATCACTGATGATGTATTTGTGGAGGATAATAACCTGGGAGAGATACATGTGTTATTTATGCACTTAAAAAACATCATGACCTCTGAGGTCAGGACATTTTGGGATATCTCCTTGTTGGAAGGTTATGTAACGGTGAACATGGTACCAAGTTCCCTGAGGTGGAATGCTCCCCTGGAACAAGGTGACAACAAGAAAGATAAAGAATGGTTTAAATTCAATGAGGCAGGCATATATTTATTGAAATTTTAAAGAAATTTTAAAGAAAAAAAATGAATAGCTCTGGACAATTTCATTAATCTTACAAGGAATAAACATGCACCTCATAGCAAGAGGATTTAAAAAAAAGAATCAGGTAAACGTAAAAGGATTTTAAGATATTACAGAGGAGAAACAGAGAATAAAAAATAAATACATTAGAGATCTTAAGGATTCTTTTTTTAAATGGCAGGATCAACAAACACCACTAGCACCTCAAACAGAAACAGTTGAGATGGGAAGTAATGACCAAACTAGTTCTAATCACAATAATTACACAAGTTCCAACTACACTTGGACACCAGTACATAGGGGAAATAAAAAAATAAATAAAAGCAATAGGAAAATTGCCTGAAAAAATAACCCTCATGACAGAGCAAAGCGATAGCCTCAACCATATGATAATCGTGGGGGGTAGGAGAGATTCTTTTGACATCTCAGTCAGTAACAGATATGATTCTCTCACGGACTACAAAGAATATGCTATAGGTGAGAGATATATGGATTGGCATCCATGAGGTAGCCACAATGGAGGGAGAATTTATCAACATCCTCATCCTCCTCCCCCAAACAGAGGACAACCACCACCACAGAGGAGAGATTCCTTTAGAAGTGTAGGGTGGGAAGAGGGTATTATAGACCAGACAATAGGGAATACAGGGAATATTCCCAACCCCAACCTTTAAGCTCAAGAACCTGCCAATCACAAGAACAAAGAGGAGGGGGTCATTTTTTACAATGGAGAGGAGCCAAACATAAGTGTAACAGACAAAGAGGAAAGAGAGGAGAAAAAAGTCAACAGAGGCAAGGGAAAGAAAAATGTAGGACAATTAAATGGTGTCTTTAACCTGAGTTCCAAGGAATTCAATAAAGGGGAATTACTGGTTCTTAATAAAGGTTTGAAGTATGCTCCTAAGGCAAAATTAATACATTTTAAACCTTTATATTATTATGTCTGAGATTTTTTTTTACAACATTCTGTAACAAGGAATACTAATTATGTGTCTGAATACAGACATACTACACTTAGAAATGCATCTCTCTTTAACCCGCTAAGTAACACTGGTTACAGTTCTACATTTAAAGAGCTAGATACCCAAGATTTAGAGGCATTGCACCTCAAAAAAATAAGTGAGATTAGATCTTATTTAGGAATGAGGAGCTTACTTACAAAAATAATAAATGGGGCCAGCATTTACTGTACCCCACATTGCTTTTTATACTTTTTTTTATACTTGTGATCACTTTTTATATTTGTAACTTGATGTATGACATATTTCAATAAAACCTCTTGGTTAACCTGCACCATTTGGAGCATTTTTCCATATCTTTTTTCCTTTCAAGTTTGTGAGGAGTTACTCCGGTGTGTATCTATCTTGACCTGACCCTCAAGGGATTTCACTGCACCTGCGGTATGCGTCAGTTGAGAACGGGACCCTACACCTTGATCCATTTGGACATTCCCTTACATACAGCATTGGATCCAGACCATCTAGGATCTCAAGCTCTTTTGACCCACTGTCGTAAGACATGTGTGTCCATCCCAGCTGGTAAGAATACCTCATTCACTTATCTCTGAAGAGTTTTAAGAGTGACTACAGGCAACTCCTTCCTCGTTCTCACTATTTGGTGTCACCCTAATAGGAAGAAGCTCCATGTGCCTCTTTCATGTGGACTTTATTCCATACTCCATATTCCATATCACATTTGTGAAGCTTATATTTACAATTGGACTTCATCACATATTGTTTATATTGTGTTATGTATATATGTTCTTCCTTTTCTCTTGATGTTCATTCATTAAGTCTTTTATTGTGTGTTTTGAGTACACCCACTATTATTCTTACACACTAAGGGCCAGATTCAGAAAGTATTTACATCAGAGTATCAAGAGATACGCCGCATAAATACTAAGAATAGCTGGCGTATCTTTTTTTTCTATTCAGAAAAGAAGATAAGCCGGAATTCTGATAATATACGAGCGGCATAATTATGTTACATCGTCGTATATTAGTTGCAGTTTTTTTGCTAGCCGCTAGGTGGCGCTTCCGTCGTTTTACACGTCGAATATGTAAATGAGGGATTTACGGCGAGTCCTGAACGTACCTGTGGGCAGCCGGCGTAGTTTACGTCGTTTGCGTAAGCCTTACCCCTGCTATAGGACGCGTAGCCAATGTTAAGTATGGACGTCGGGACAGCATCGAATTGTACGTCGGTTACGTCGTTTGCGTAAATCGTTCGGGAATGGGGTTTGACGTTAGTTTCGTTCACGTCGTTTACATTGACAAATAGCGACGTCCAAAAAAAACGTCAATTACGTGGGGTCATGATTAATTTATATGAATCGCGCCCCCACATCACAAATTTGAATTGCGCGTGGCACTTTACGCCAGGCACTTTACGCTACGCCGCCGCATATTATGGAGCAAGTGCTTTCTGAATAAGGCACTTGCTCATAATATTTGCGGAGGCGTAGCGTAAACACCATACGCTACGCCGCCGGAAAGATAGTTCAGATGTATCTGAATCTGGCCCTAACACTATTAGCGCTACACTATTTTGTCATTATTTACATTAGACTTTGTTTGAGTGTTAGCTGCTTGTTTCTATTCATTTATTTTGGGTTTAGCGCAGTTTTTTCAACCCAGTATTATAGCTGTGACCATTTTTTTTAATTCCAAATTTAAATTGTGTATTAATGTGTTTATTTCAGAGAAAAAATGTATCACCATTTGGTAAAAAACTGCAGGGTTTATTGAAGTATATTTTTTTAAAGAAGTTGCATTTGAACCAGGTGTGTTTTGTGTCAAACTATGTTAGACTAAAAAGTGCCCTGCAGCATGAAGCTAATGGAGCATAAACTGCACATGAGGTTCTGAGCTGTACCTTTATTTCAAGTGGAAAGGTGCTAATATGTACCACATAAAAATAAACACATTATGCAAATATTGTTCACGCTAGGAATGAGTATGTATGTAATCAACATATACATTTATTTTTATGACACTGTCCTTGCTGTCTGCCTAATATTGTGCATAAATTAGAAAGCTGGAAAAATGTAATCTCTAATAAAAATTAACTCCAGGAATTATCTTATTAAAACATATATTGGTCCAGCTTTGTTACATGTAATTCTTCATTGAGAAGGCTGCTGGGTATATAGAAATCCATTGTAGTAGCCTATGCTATATACAGCCAGCACTAGCGATGAGTTAAGGTTTGGGCTGATGTGGCCATGTTAGGTCAACATTTGGCTGCAGGCTGGGAAATTCCCTAACCAAGGCTGATTGGGCTGACAGCCTGTCATCATGTCATAGCTTCCTGTGGGTTTGGACTGAAATGGGTTCAGACCAAACCTTGGCTCATCACTATTCAGTGCTGGTCTCCTCTGGGTGCTGCTCAAGCAACTGGCCATCTGTATACTGAACACAGGGCACTGCCCTTAAGAGAATGTCTTGTACTTTCACATACAGAGGGCAAGTTGCTCAAGCAGCACCTGGAAGAGACCAACACTGTCTGTGAGTAGCACAGGCTGGATTTGAGATATGAAGAATTAAATATAACCAAGTTCGATCAATGTAGGTTTAAAAAATGATAATTCCTAGTTCAGCTTTAAAAACAAAATATAACTAAAAACACTGAAGTTGATTTTAATACATATTTTATTTTCCTTCTTAAATGTTCTTGCTACACTCTGATGAAATCTTTAAACAAATCCTATATGCCATTAGGGATGAGCTTCGTGTTCGAGTCGAGCCCATGTTCGACTCGAACATTGTCTGTTCGTCCGTTTGTCGAAATTCGAACAAAACGGGTCATTCACGCCAAATTCGAGTGACGCGCCACGGCCCATAATTCACTGGGGCATTGCGCACTGATGATTGGCCAAGCATGCACTATGGCAGGGCTCAAAATTTCAAGTCCTGAGCTACTAGCCAGGCCTCAAGAGTTACTCGCCACCAGTTGCCCCACCTAATTCATACACTGCCCTGCGCCTAATTGCACCCGTAAACACGCCCTCGTAGATTATCTCATGGAATGACACTGTTAAATGTTTTATGCAGAATCAAGTTACAAAATTAAATATTACCAACAACAACTTTAACAAAATGGGACAGGGCACTGGGGGCAGACCAGAGGGATAGGGCACGAGAACTGGGTCTCTTCCCCATTCCTTGCTGTCTCCTCTGCAACTCCCATCCATCCTCTCTCTCTCTCTCTCTCTCTCCTATTCATCTCATCATCAGGAGCCTGTGTGTGCGGCTTCACGCTTGCATGTCCCCACTTCCCCCTTTCATTCAGGCTTCCAGTGAGAAGAGGATCTGCAGCACAGCGGGAGGGAGTACAATCCAGCGCTGAGAACCACACAACTGCACAGCCATTGGCACCAATGCACAGCACACATTGAGAACAGTCTGTTCACAGTGCTCAGGCTGAACTGCTACATAGAGCACAATGAGAAGAAAACTGCACATTTGGAAAGCTGCAGCCCTCATGTCAGGGCAACTTTCAGTGAGCACTGCACCGGAGTGGTAACTTTCGCAATCCTCCACCTCACTCATTACTTTCTGCTCTCCAACTACATTGGTCGGGGGGAGGGGGGCAGGCTCAGAGAGGTCATACTGTCCTATGGCTTAATGAGAATTGTAAGGAGAGCACCTGTGTACTGCTCTGCCTGTGCGCGGCTCAACAGACTAATTTTCCCGAGCATGCACCTTTCCTCTTTGGCTGTTAATCTTATCGGGACTCTAAGTGTAGGCACAGATTGGAGGGAGATTGGTCATGTAGCGAGTGGAAATTTTGAGGTCTGCACTATGGCTCGCATGCTTGGCCAATCACAGCGCGCAAAAAACGGAGAGCCATAATTGGCCAAAGCCAGGGTGGCTTTGGCCAATTATGGCTCAGGGCTTTAGCACACGCCCCACACTATAAAAGGCCGCCTGCAGCGCGGCCTCGTGTAGTGTGTTTCGGGCTTGTTCCAGATCAGACAGAGAGAGAGAGAGATTGTCTTTTTTTCTAGCTAGATAGAGCAGGCAGGCTAGTCAGTTAAATTTACAGTGTGTAGAGGATATATATACATCCCAGGAGTTGTACATATATTTATACACTGTATAGTTTAGTTAGATTATTTCTTCCTAATCTGTCAGGCAGTTGATTGTGCTATCTGCAGTGTTCTCACGTGTTGTATTGACCGTGTGCTCAGTGCACCTAAAAAAAATTGCTGTATACTGCAAGTTTGCGCATTACTTTGCAACTAAACCCACTTGGTGCATAGTGCAATTTTGCTCCTAACTTTGCACCTAAACACACTTTGTGTATAGTGCAAGTGTGCTTATTACTTTAAGAGTAAACCCACTTGGTGCATAGTGCAAGTGTACTCATAACTTTAGAACTAAACCTACTTGGTGCATAGTGCAAGTGTGCTCATTACTGTGCAACTAAACCCACTTGGTGCATAGTGCAAGTGTGCGCATTACTGTGCAACTAAACCCACTTGGTGCATAGTGCAAGTGTGCTCATTACTGTGCAACAAAACCCACTTGGTGCATAGTGCAAGTGTGCTCATTACTTTACAACTAAACCCACTTGGTGCATAGTGAAAGTGTGCTCATTACTTTACAACTAAACCCACTTGGTGCATAGTGCAAGTGTGCTCATTACTTTGCAACTAAACCCACTTGGTGCATAGTGCAAGTGTGCTCATTACTTTAGAACTAAACCTACTTGGTGCATAGTGCAAGTGTGCTCATTACTGTGCAACTAAACCCACTTGGTGCATAGTGCAAGTGTGCGCATTACTGTGCAACTAAACCCACTTGGTGCATAGTGCAAGTGTGCTTATTACTGTGCAACTAAACCCACTTGGTGCATAGTGCAAGTGTGCTCATTACTTTACAACTAAACCCACTTGGTGCATAGTGCAAGTGTGCTCATTACTGTGCAACTAAACCCACTTGGTGCATAGTGCAGGTGTGCTCATTACTGTCCAACTAAACCCACTTGGTGCAAAGTGCAAGTGTGCTCATTACTGTCCAACTAAACCCACCAGGTGCATAGTGCAAGTGTGCTCATTACTTTACAACTAAACCCACTTGGTGCATAGTGCAAGTGTGCTCATTACTTTGCAACTAAACCCACTTGATGCATAGTGCAAGTGTACTCATTACTTTACAACTAAACCCACTTGAGGCATTGTGCAAGTGTGCTCATTACTTTACAACTAAACCCACTTGGTGCATAGTGCAAGTTTCCTTATTACTGTGCAACTAAACCCACTTGGTGCATAGTGCAAGTGTGCTCAACACTGTGCAACTAAACCCACTTGGTGCATAGTGCAAGTGTGCTCATTACTGTGCAACTAAACCCACTTGGTGCATAGTGCAAGTGTGCTCATTACTTTACAACTAAACCCACTTGGTGCATAGTGCAAGTGTGCTCATTACTTTACAACTAAACCCACCTGGTGCATAGTGCAAGTGTGCGCATTACTTTACAACTAAACCCACTTGGTGCATAGTGCAAGTGTGCTCATTACTTTGCAACTAAACCCACCTGGTGCAAGTGTGCTCATTACTTTACAACTAAACCCACCTGGTGCATAGTGCAAGTGTGCTCATTACTTTACAACTAAACCCACCTGGTGCATAGTGCAAGTGTGCGCATTACTTTACAACTAAACCCACTTGGTGCATAGTGCAAGTGTGCTCATTACTTTGCACATAAAGCTACTTGTTGTGTACTGCACGTGTTCTCTGCAGTTTGCACCAAAAGCTACAAGGTGTGTGTACTGCCTTTGTCCTCTGCAGGCCATTATAATGTCTGGAAGGGCAAGAAGGAGAGGCAGAGAGTCACGAGGGCAAGCAGGCTCTGCGTCTACAGCCAACAGTGCTGGTCGTGGACACGGTGCACCCTTATCAGCAAGTGGCCGTGTGACACGCTCGTCCTTGTTATCGACAGCTGGCCGTGTTGACCCGCAACATGCCGAAGACTTGGTAGAGTGGATGACCAAGCCATCCTCATCCTCTTCATCCTCTCTCACCCAGGCTCAGGGTACTTTGTCTGGCAAAGTAGCTGCCAAGGCCTCCTCTTCCCTCTGCTCAATGGCATCACTTACTCCTTCCCTAGTCCCACCATGTCCTCCTGCGGAGTCCCACGAACTGTTTGAACACAGTGTTGGGTACATGCTGCATGAAGATGTACAGCGGTTTGAAGGCTCCGATGATGGAACATAGATAGAGGAAGGCAGTAATGTAAGTCCAGAGAGAGGGGGTGCCCAAGAAGGACAGCAATCTGGCAGTCATCTTCCCTCAGTTGCAGCATACTGCCAGGTTTTCGACAGTGATGAGGAGGGAGGGGATGATAAGGTCACTGACTCTACGTGGGTGCCTGATAGGAGAGAGGAGGAGGAGGAGGCACAGGCACATCTCCAAAGAGGCAGGATGCCCTCCAGGGGACAGCTTAAGGGCAGCACACCAACTGCATTACATCTTAGAGCTACGCCTGTGCAGGGTGTTGCTGTGTCTCAGCGTTACTGCAAAAGTTCTTTGGTGTGGGCCTTTTTTGAGACATGTGCATCAGATCACAGACTGCTGTGAAATATTAGATCAAGAATTGTAATTACACGCTCCTGGTGAACAGGGGCAGAAACATTGGGCCTTAGGCACTGGTGCTGGTGCCACAACACTGCAACCCCTCTCAGATGCTTTAGTTGTAGTGCAGTAAAGAGCCTGGTGCAAACTATTGCATCACAAATTGTAAATTACACGCCCCTGTTAAACAGAGGCAGAAAAATTGGGCCTTATCCACTGGTGCTGGTGCCACAACACTGCAACCCCCTCACAGATACTCTAGTTGTAGCGCAGCAAAGAGCCTGCTGCAAACTATTGCATCAAAAATTGTAAATTACATGCCCCTGTTAAAGAGGGGCACACAAATTGGGCTTTAGCCACTGGTGGTGGTGCCCAGAACCAACAATGTTCTTACAAGCTATCAGCAAGATCATTGAGAAGGAGAAGGATATTCAGTCAGCATAACAGGATAGTCACTCAGCATAGGCAGTCTCCAAGGGATCTGACATTTCAGGTGCTTGGTAACTGGTGGTGATCCAAGCCTGATTCATTTTTATGAAGGCCAGTCGATCAACGGAGTCGGTGGATAAGTGCACCCTGTGATTGGTCACAAAGCCTCCAGCAGCACTGAATGTGCGTTCTAAAAAAACGCTGGATGCAGGACAAGCCAGTAGCTCAATTGCATACTGTGCAAGCTCTGGCGAGTGATCCATCCTCAAGACCCAGTAAGCCAGAGGATTTTCGGTGGGAAAGGTGTCCAAGTCTGCTCTTGCCCCTAGGTATTCCCACACCATGTAAAACAGACGCTGGCGATGGTTGCTGGAACCGGTCATACCTTGGGGCTGCGGACTAAAAAATTGTCTGAACGCATCAGTAAGACGGCTAACTTCTCCACTGCTCCTTCTGTGACTCACCAAAGCCTCAGCAACACGTTGTCCAGGACCAGGATTTGGTAACCCCCCCAGTCTCTGGAAATGTGTTGCACAGACCTTTCTGCAAGGCCTCCCGAAGATGTTTAATCTTCTGCTCCCTCTACGAAGACAAGATAAGGTCCACAACCTTACCCTTGTAACGTGGATCAAGGAGACTTGCCAGACAGTAATGATCCCTCTCCTTGATAGCACGAATACGAGGATCCTTACGCAGGCTTTGCAGCATCAGGGAGGCCATGCGGCGTAGGTTTGCTGAGGCATTCGGGCTGAGTCCTCTGGGTCACTGAGGATGACAGGATCCGCAGCTACTGTAATTGATCCCTTGAAGACTGCTGCTGATGCTGAGTCAAAAGCTCCACCTCCATGCTGCTGATACAATCGACCTCCTCCTCCTCCTGTGTGCTAGGCGGGCAAGCAAGACCACTGTCTGGATAAAGGGGGCCTTGAGAGGTAAGGAAGTCCTCCTCTTCCTCCCTCTGTTCTGCCTCAAGGGCCCTGTCCATTATTCCACATAGCGTGTGCTCCAACATGTGAATAAGAGGGACAGTCTCACTGATGCATGCACTGTCACTGCTCACCATCCTAGTGGCCTCCTCAAATGGTGACAGGACAGTGCATGCATCCCTGATCAAGGCCCACTGGCGTGGGGAAACAACCCAAGCTCCCCTGACCCAATTCTGCTGCCATATTGGCACAGGTACTCATTTATGGCCCTCTGCTGTGTGTGCAGCCGCTGTAGCATGGCCAATGTAGAGTTCCATCTTGTGGGCATGTCACAGATTAGGCGGTTCTTGGGCAGGTTGTATTCCCTTTGGAGGTCTGTCAGCCAAGCAGTGGCATTATATGACCTTCTGAAATGCACACAGACTTTCCTGGCCTGCTTCAGGACATCCTGTAAGCCCGGGTACCTACCCAAGAACCACTGCACCACCGAACTCAGAACATGAGCAAAACAGGGCACATGGGTCAGTTGTCCCTGTCGCAGGGCAGAGAGGAGGTTGGTGCCATTGTCGCTAACCACCATTCCTGCCTTAAGCTGGCGTGGCATCAACCACCTCTGAGCCTGCTCCTGAAGAGCTTACAGAACCTCTGCCCCAGTATGGCTCCTGTCTCCCAAGCACACCAGCACCGCATGGCATCTCTTTACCTGCATTCCTGCATAGCCCCTCGTACGCCTACAGAGCACGGCTGGTTCCGAGGACACATCAGCACAGGAAGAGGCCACAGAAAAAGAACAAGAGGAGGGGGTGGAGGAGAGAGATGTGTCACAACCAGTAGTAGTGTTTTGGAGGCGTGGTGGCGGAACAACCTCCAACACTACTGTACCTTGCCCTGCGTCCTTCCCAGCTGCCAGCAGAGTCACCCAATGCGCTGTGAAAGAGAGGTAACGTCCCTGTCCATGCCTGCTGGACCATGAGTCAGCGGTAATATGCACCTTACCACTAGTGTTGCTCACGAATATTCGCATTGCCAATATTCGTTACGAATATTGCATATTCGAGTATTCGCGAATAAATCGAATATCGCGGTGAATATTCGCTATTGCCCTGGCCGAGTAGCTGAGGCGATCCTTTTATGTTGCCGAATATTCGCAATGCGAATATTCGTATTACGAATATTCGCGAATACTTTCTCTGCCCTTCTGTGTTTTGTGTATAAAAAAAAAAACAATTAGCTTTAGTTTAGTCATATAAGTTTGTGTAAGTAGAGTTAGTGTTTAGTGCATATTAGTTTAGTAATCCAGGAAATGATCTCCGTTTTCACGTGTTGACAAGAATTTCGCAATCAATTTCGCATTCGCATTAGCGAAATTTCGCAAAAAAATGTTTTTGATAAAATATCACGAATATTCGATATTAACGAATATTTCGCAAATATTCTTTTATATATTCGTGAAATATCGCCAAATCGAATATGGCGTATTCCGCTCATCACTACTTACCACTGACCACCCTGTCCAGCGAGGCATGGACATTGCCTTCCACATGGCGGTAGAGAGTCTGAATCGCCTTCCGTGAGAAAAAGTGTCGTCTGGGAACTTGCCACTGAGGTACCGCACATTCCACAAACTCACGGAAGGGGGCAGAATCTACTAACTGAAAAGGCAGCAGTTCAAGTTGCTAGCAATTTTGCTAAGCTAGCATTCAACCGCTGGACATGTGGATGGCTAGGAGAGTATTTCTTTCCGTGCAGCAGCAGCTGGGGCAGAGAAATTTGTCTGGTACAATCTGCCATTGGTGTACTGATAGTAGATTGCCCGCATGTACTACTAGGTTGTGACACACCTAATTCTACACCTTGAGTCCTATCAGTGCAGGCTTCAGAGAGGACTGAGGGTATAGTGGGGTTGGGGATCCCAGCTGATGAGGGGCAAGGGGAGGTCTGCTTTGTTCTTTGGTGTGGGTCTTTCGGATATGCTTGCCAACGAACTGCATGGCAGGTCGACATATGTCTGGTCAAGCATGTGGTGCTCAAGCAGGTGATGTTTTGGCCACGCGAGATACGCTTGAGACATATGTTGCAAATAGCAACGGTGTGATCTGATGCACATGTCTCAAAAAAGGCCCACACCAAAGAACTTTTGCACTAACGCTGAGACACAGCAGCGCCCTGCACAGGCGTAGCTCTGCGATGTAATGCAGTTGTTGTGCTGCCCTTAAGCTGTCCCCTGGAGGTCATCCTGCCTCTTTGCAGATGTGCCTGTGCCTCCTCCTCCTCCTACTCTTTCCTATCAGGCACCCACATAGACTCCGTGACCTCATCATCCCCTCCCTCTTCATCACTGTCGAAAACCTGGCAGTATGCTGCAACTGAGGGAAGATGACTGCCAGATTGCTGTCCTTCTTGGGCACACCCTCTCTTTGGGATCACATTACTGCCTTCCTCTATCTGTGTTCCATTATTGGAGCCTTCAAAACATTGCGCATCTTCATGCAGCATGTACCCAACACTGTGTTCAAACAGTTCGTGGGGCTCCTCAGGAGGATATGGTGGGACTAGGGAAGGAGTAAGTGATGCCATTGAGCAGAGGGAAGAGGACTCCTCGGCAGCTACTTTGCCAGACAAGGTACCCTGAGCCTGGATGAGAGAGGATGAGGAGGATAAGGATGGCTTGGTCATCCACTCTACTAAGTCTTCGGCATGTTGCGGCTCATTACGGCCAGCTGCCGAAAACAAGGACAAGCGTGTCACACGGCCACTTGCTGATGAGGATGCACCGTGTCCACGACTAGCACTGTTGCCTGTAGACGCAGAGCCTGCTTGCCCTTGTGACTCTCTGCCTCTCCTTGTTGCCCTTCCAGACATTATAATGGCCTGCAGAGGACAAAGGCAGTACACAAGTAGCTTTATGTGCAAAGTAATGAGCACACTTGCACTATGCACCAAGTGGGTTTAGTTGCAAAGTAATGAGCACACTTGCACTATTCACCAAGTGGGTTTAGTTGCACAGTAATGAGCACACTTGCACTATGCACCAAGTGGGTTTAGGTGCAAAGTTATGAGCACACTTGCACTATGCACCAAGTGGGTTTAGTTGCAAAGTAATGAGCACACTTGCACTATGCACCAATTGGGTTTAGTTGTAAAGTAATGGTCACACTTGCATTATGCACCAAGTGGGTTTAGTTGCAAAGTAATGAGCACACTTGCACTATGCACCAAGTGGGTTTAGTTGCAAAGTAATGAGCACACTTACACTATGCGCCAAGTGGGTTTAGTTGCAAAGTAATGAGCACACTTGCACTATGCACCAAGTGGGTTTAGTTGCACAGTGTTGAGCACACTTGCACTATGCACCAAGTGGGTTTAGTTGCAAAGTAATGAGCACACTTGCACTATGCACCAAGTGGGTTTAGTTGCAAAGTAATGAGCACACTTACACTATGCACCAAGTGGGTTTAGTTGCAAAGTAATGAGCACACTTGCACTATGCACCAAGTGGGTTTAGTTGTAAAATAATGAGCACACTTGCACTATGCACCAAGTGGGTTTAGTTGTAAAGTAACAAGCACACTTGCACTATGCACCAAGTGGGTTTAGTTGCACAGTAATGAGCACACTTGCACTATGCACCAAGTGGGTTTAGTTGTAAAGTAATGAGCACACTTGCACTATGCACCAAGTGGGTTTAGTTGTAAAGTAATGAGCACACTTGCACTATGCACCAAGTGGGTTTAGTTGTAAAGTAATGAGCACACTTGCACTTTGCACCAAGTGGGTTTAGTTGTAAAGTAATTAGCACACTTGCACTATGCACCAAGTGGGTTTAGTTGCAAAGTAATTAGCACACTTGCATTATGCACCAAGTGGGTTTACTTGTAAAGTAATGAGCACACTTGCACTATACATGAAGTGTGTTTAGGTGCAAAGTTAGGAGCAAACTTGCACTATGCACCAAGTGGGTTTAGTTGCAAAGTAATGAGCAAACTTGCAGTATACAGCAAGTGGGTTTAGTTGTAAAGTAATGAGCACACTTGCACTTTGCACCAAGTGGGTTTAGTTGTAAAGTAATTAGCACACTTGCACTATGCACCAAGTGGGTTTAGTTGCAAAGCAATGAGCACACTTGCACTATGCACCAAGTGGGTTTACTTGTAAAGTAATGAGCACACTTGCACTGTACATGAAGTGTGTTTAGGTGCAAAGTTAGGAGCAAACTTGCACTATGCAACAAGTGGGTTTAGTTGCTAAGTAATGAGCAAACTTGCAGTATACAGCAAGTTGGTTTAGGTGCACTGAGCACACGGGCAATACAACACATGAGAACACTGCAGCTAGCACGATCAACTGCCTGACAGATTAGGAAGAACTAATCTAACTAAACTATACAGTGTATAAATATATGTACAACTCCTGAGATGTATATATATCCTTTACACACTGTAAATTTAACTGACTAGCCTGCCTGCTCCATCTAGCTAAAAAAAAGACAATCTCTCTCTCTCTCTCTCTCTCTCTCTCTGTGTCTGATCTGGAACAAGCCCAGGAACACACTACACGAGGCCATGCTGCAGGCGGCCTTTTATAGTGTGGGGTGATAATGATGACCCTGATACAATCTCAGGGCTAACCCTTTTCTGCCGCTTGAACCCAAATTATATGGTGAAACATGTAGGCCAGACAAAAATCCACATCCCCACCTTTTTCGGCATTCAACCCAACAGAGGGAATTTTATTGCCTCCACAGCTTTATAAACATCATGACATCATTCACATGAACACAATTGATTGGTCAGCCCCTTATTACACGCCCCCCTGTGACGTCTGTACTTGGCATCGTGGAGCACATTCCACAAGCCTTCAATTAGCACAAATGCCTTGTGTAAGTCCATTCTACAGGGGCCTCAAACCCAAGGTTTCAGGGGCAAAGCCATATTTGGTATAGGGCTCTTCATAGTACAAACAGTCTCTTCTGCCACGAAGCACACTCTTTCCTTCCACAATCGCCATATTCGTTTCCTTCAGTGAAGCAAAGAAGAAGAAATAGGAGAAGGAGGAGGAGGAGGGGTGAAAGTCCATATTTGTTTCTCTCCACGGAAGGGCTCTGAAGTGAAGCCATTTAGGACAAGGCCAGAGGACAAGGAGCAATTGGGGGGGGGGGGGGGACACATATGTTCTTGATAATAGTCCTTTGTATCTCCATTTCAAGTTTAAAATTTACTTGTAACTCCATTATCTGTTTCTTCATTTTTAAGGATAATATCTGCATTGCAACACATAGCCATACATACATATGCATATATATATCTAATATAGACAATGAATATAAAAACAAATATACAATATAAGGAATATAAAAAAGGAAAACATTTCAGTGGTTCTAATAAAATAATTAGCTTAACACAAAATAGCATAGAATAAAATATTCATTTTATTTCACGTCCACCACAGTGGTGTGTGCTAAAGCCCTGAGCCATAATTGGCCAAAGCCACCCTGGCTTTGGCCAATTATGGCTCTCAGTTTTTTGCGCGCTGTGATTGGCCAAGCATGCGGGTCATAGTGCATGCTTGGCTAATAATCAGCGCGCAATGCGCGAACGACCCGTTTTGTTCGAATTTGAACCCACACGAAGCTCATCCCTAACCATATATTATGTCTCAGTAGTCATATGTTTTTTGTGTAAGCTAATTTCTGGTGAAAATATAAATAGTTGCTAGTAACCTTTTTTTTTTATTGTCTTTTTTGTCCATCTGAGGAAATCTCCCTCCTTTGCCTTACTCACTGTCAGTTGGAATTCTATCTGAATCCTCTGCAATCTGTAAGTTGTGTGACCACACAACTTGCTTCTCTCCTCTTTTCTCTATAACTATTCTCCTTGTAAATTACATAATCACAAACAATTTCAGGTTTTGAAAAAGGATGCTGTAGAAGATGTGACCTGAGCTGAACCAGGAAAGAACAGGCCTACTTAGCTGTGATCAATGAAGCACAATGATGTTAAAAGGTAAATAACCCTTTCATAATTGGTGGGATGTTGATGATGATTATGTATTTATAGGCAATTATCATTTTTCAGATTCATACTGACATATTCAATATAGCAGAAGTTTTCATGGCACTCCAGAGTGTTGGCTTTGTCATAGGAACATGATGTGCAGCATTTCTCCTTCCAGGAAAAAAATTCAAATACTAATTTATTTTTAAACATACAGTATAAAATAAAAATGTATGCAGGCTTATTCAATTCAGTAGAATACGCTAGTGCAAGACCCTAAGCAAAGAATTAGAATCCATCCAACTTGTAAAGGATGGTTGTAAAAGCTAAAGTTTTTTTTTACCCTAATGCATTCTCTGCATTACGATAAAAAAACTTTTGTTGGAGCTCCACCCCCCCCTACATATGGCATCCATTGGCTCCTGCTGCTGTCAATCAAATCCAGTGATGAAGGCGTGGGGGACGGGGCCGAGCTGTACTCTGTGTAAAAATAGTCACCCACAGTGGGGTTGATTTACTAAAATTAGAGAGTGCAAAATCTGGTGCTGCTGTGCATGGTAGACAATCAGCTTCTAACTTCACCTTGTTCAATTACGCTTTGGCAATAAAACCTGGAAGCTCATTAGTTACTATGCAGAGCTGCACCAGAGTTTGCACTCTCCAGTTTTAGTAAATCAGCCCCTTGGGATCGATCCCACACAAGTAATTCACCCTCCCCTGCTGGGGTTTGCCAGGGGGCATCTGAGAAGGCAGTTGGAGCCAGGAGCTCAGGCAGAGGACCGCAGAAGAGGAGGATAGGTGCTGCTCTGTGCAAAATCAGAGCAGGTAAGTTTAACATGTTTGTTTTTAAGGGGAAAAAACTACTATGCAATCACTTTAAGGCCTTAACCTCCTTGGTGGTATTCCCAAATGGGGCTCAGGGTGAAATTTCAGTACCATTAGCTGTAACCCCAAGCTACATTTGGGACTGCATTGCAGGATCCTGAAAAAAGAGACCTACCTTGTCCCCACGATCCCGCAATGTACTCTCACTGTGCTGGATCTTCCACGTGATGCTCTGTGTGTTCTGACTTTTCTTGCCTGCGAGCGCCACAACGCAGGGGGGTGGAACCGGCGGCAGATTAAAAATGTATAAATCACAACATATACACAATACATTGTAATCTTATTGGATTACATTACTGTATCAAATCATTTGATCTCAGTTTGTCCCCAGTGATTTGTCCAGTGCCCTTGCCTGCAGTTTTACTGTTCTTTCTGCATGGAAACTGGAGAATGACCATGGCATCCAAAAAGCATACCTCTGCATCAAAAGCTTTTTTATAACCTGCTGGAAAACCGTGATAGCGATACAGAATCACTTGCAGATTTGAGTAATAGTGATTAGTGGGGAAATTCGTCATCAGACACAGAAAGTGATTTCAGCAACGATCCTGCGACTGAGCTCAGTGATGTGCAGACTTGGTGCTCTATTGACTGTGGTACGGATCACGCAGCACCCCCAAAATTCCCATTTACTGGAGCACCTGGTATGAAAGTGGATGTTGAAGATGACAACCCCTTGGCATACCTTCAACTATTTTTGACCGATGAAAAAAATGTTACGGAGACATGGTGCCAAGAGCAACAAGCTTCTATGCATCAGAAGTTTTTTAAGAAGTAGAAAGTGGGAACCAGGGACCAAAGAGGACATTTAGAAATTTCTGGACCTAATAATTCTTCAGGGAGTGGTGGGAAAGCCCCTGCAGAAGTGCTATTGGACAACTAGACATGTGCACAACAAAATTTTTAGTTTTCTTTTGTTTCGTTTCGTCTCGTTCCGTAGGTTCGTAACGATTCGTAATTTCGTAAGATGCACGTTTTCCTATTCGGACCCGTTCGTATTTTGTAAGACGCAATTTTTTCGTATTCCGATCAGTTCGTATTTTCGTTACCGTTTTATTTTCGTACATGCGGGATGATTCGTAATTCTGTTTAATTTATTTTCGTTATTTGTTAGACAATAATTTTTGTAATTTTCGTCATTTTGTACTTTCGTAAATACATTGCGGGATTCGCGGCACTTTCAACACCATATCCATATTAACTATTATTAAGCCCCGTACACGCGGTCAGACTTTTTTGCCAACAAACTTAAAAACTATCGTTTTCCATTAGTTTTCAAAAAATTTGATCGTTTGAAAGCTCCATCAGAAAACCATTTTCGGGTTCAAAAGTCTGGCCAACTGAACTCCCTTCAGACAAAATTCCACGGAAAAGTTTATTTGAAGTCCGATTGTGTGTACGAGGCTTTACACTGTACTCAGCACAAAAGAGAGAAGCTGATTCACTAACTACACTCACTGCCCATTCTAAAGAACGATACAAGTACACAAATTTACGAACAGACAAAAAAACGGATTTACAAAACACACAAATGAAAATATGAACATACGAATGAAAATACGAACAGACAAAGGATTTAAAATACGGAACGCAAATCATTCGTTATAGATGTAATTTTCGTTCTTTTGCCGTTTCCGTTTTGTCGTATTTTCGTAAGATTGTCGTATCGTTCGTATTTTCGCTTGTTCGTTATTTGGCTCATTCGTAAGCCTGTCGTTTTCGTATTTTGGTTCTTTCAGTTTTCCGTATGTTCACATTCCGCGGGTACGAATACTAACAAATTCATAAGAAAATACATTTGTTACGAACGGGAACGCACATATCTATGGACAACCAATAAATTATTTACCACTCCATTCTTTGGCACGGTCATGTCTGAGTACAAATTTTCCCTCCTAATGAAATATTTGCACTTTGAAAAAAATTAAGAATTTGATGAAACTACTCATCCAGCATCAAAACTCAAGAAAATTTTGGAAGTATATCAAATGATTCTGAAGGATTTCCAATGGAGCTGTGTCAGATAGAGACATCAGCATAGATAAAAGTCTAATGGCCTACAAGGGAAGGCTCGGCTGGATACAATACATGGCATCAAAGAGCGCACGATATTTCGTAAAAGCCTTCATGCTATGCAAATCGACAACTGGTTACATTTGGAATTCTGTCCTATAAACTGGGAAAGAAATCAAATTTAACACAAAATCCAGCAATTATTGAATGGCAACATCTTCCATTCTTTCACTGATTGAGCCTTTGCTAAATCAGATAAAAGTATGTAGAAGGGCGATCTGAGTAACAAACCAAGCTATCAGTCTATGTAGAAATAGAAGAGGGTCTTAATGCACTTTCTACAGCCCTTGAGAGAAGCAAACTCTGGAAGTAAAATGAAAAGTAAAAAGGTGCCTCTACTACTGCACTTAGAGGTGCCTTTTTTTCTTTTCATTGCTAAATCAGGGCTATTGTGCAATAAGAAGCTCAAAACTGGGGAAATGGTTGCCTGGCAGAAAGGCAACATGATGGCACTGTGATGGCATGACAAAAAAGATGTGTGCCTAATGAGTACAATACATAACACTTCCACTGTCATGGTACACACAAAAGGTGGGAAAGAAATCATGAAGCCACAGTGATACCATGTAAGAAAATAAATTGCTGCACATCCAGGAATTATATCTCAGACAGGAGGCTCATATCTTGCATTAATCTTTCCTTTTTAATGCTCATAGCAGAACTTTTTTCATTTTAAACAAACTAAAACTTTTCCATATGGAATGATGGAAGAAAACTACATTTCCCATCAGTCTCAGCGTCCGTGTAACTCCCACCCCTTTGGTGGCCTGAGCCTATATCTAGGACTGTCCTTCTGTGTATCCTCCTCTTTCTTTCTGCTCATGGCAGAGATAAGTATTTGATTTTTTGTTCCCTATTTGTGACTATATTGTTTGGTTAGAACGATAGCATTGTAGATTGTGAGTTTTTTCTACGGTGCGTCTAGTGTTCTTTTATTGTTCTTTTATTGTTCTTTATTTCTTTATTTTACATTAGTCATATTTCATTTCTAATTCTTTTCATATTCTTGTACTTTCGCTGTTTCCCGCTGGTTAGCGGTGGAGAGGTTACCCTTGACACAGGACGCTGCAGTCGCCATTGTCCCTTCGTCCCCCCTCCCTGCCACAAGCCGTAGTTTCGCGGGCGATCGGCATAGGGGGGTGACGTATTGAATGCGCGCCCTCTTTCCCTCAGCGCACCGACCAATCACAGCTCTCGCTTCGTAATCTCGCGAGATTCTGGCTACGTCTCGTGGCTACGTCTCAGCCTGTACTCACGTCTTCCTCACCGCAACGCTAGTCTGCTGCTGAGCAGTGAGGGGACGGTTTGCTTACAGGGAAAGAATTCTTCTTTTGGCCGGATTAGATCAATAATAATATCATAATATATATACACATATTCCGGCCTCTGAGCGGAGCACTTAGTTTAAAGTGGTCTGCTAGAGTTATTCCCTATATTTAGTGTAATCTCATTGATTGTTTAGTATACTCTTCTCTTGTTATCATGGCTGAAGGAGCTGATATGCCAGTAAATGCCCTTACAGGTTTAACCCCTGAGAACCCGCAGCTTTTATCTGTTGCACAAATACAGGAGCTTATTAGCAGCTCCATACAATCAGCTCTAGCTTTTCATACCACTCCTCCTGTTACACATAATGAGGTGGTAAAAAAGGGCAAGGCCCCTTACAAGCGCAAACATTTGGCTGCTTGTCCCGACTCCCCGGCAGGGGAAGTACAATTTATGCTTGATGCAGGACCCCCCACGGCCTGCCGCCCTAACCATGCTGAAAGCGAACGACCCTTGATAAGCAAGGAGTTTTCAAAGAAAAAATTTAAATCTGTCCACCGGACAAAACCGGACTCCTTTAATGAGGACTCAGAGGACAATGCTTCGGAAGGATCTCTGATTGTTGCATCAGAGGATTCTGACTCCGATATGGAGGAAGCTGGGCAAATGTATACTGATAATGGAGCCAATCCAGACCTCCCATCAGAAATGATTTTAGACTCGCTAGGGGAGCCATTTTTCAATCCAGAGAGTATTTCACATCCTAGATCAGGGGACTGGACTCCCCTTCCACAGGTATCCCAGTATGTGGAACACTGGATACAAAAAAGTTTGGACAGAACTAATAGGAATAAACTAAGGGCAGAATGTCCCAGACCTGTTATTCCAAAGAAGGTGGCTACCACACCTGAGATCGACCCGGTACTGCTCAAGTATCTAACAAAATCTGGCAAACACGCCAAGAAGGGCATCGAACGCTCATTTAAATTGATTCAAGACCGTATTCTAGATCTTTCAGGTCCCTTAACTAAAATTCTGAATCTCTCAGAGCAAGCAGCTTCCACTGAAGGATCAGTAGATTAAGTTCAACTTCGAGGGTGGGCACAACGTGCCATTTGTCTGTTGGGCTCAGCCAACACAGCCTGCGCCGTTGAACGTCGCAGGTCAATCCTAATGAAACTAGACCCACAACTCTCTCATTTGGCAGAGTCGGAACCGGGTCCCTCAGCAGAGGGCCTACTTATCGGGGATGACCTGATGAAAAATATTAACCGGTTTGTCGGCCTGTTTAACAGCTTAGACAAAGCCCAATCCTCATTGAAGAGATCAGGCTCGGGGTCCAAGGTTTTTGGTAGGACCGGCAGAGGGAGAGGCCGATCTGCCGGTCGAAACAATTATTACAGGGCCTACCCTAGAGCAACCGCTCAACCTTATTCGCCAATGCAGCAGCAATATTCAGTACCAGTGGCACAACCAGCACCATTTTTTCCTCCCCGAGGACGTCCATGGAGAGGACGCGGTAGCAGAGCCTTCCCCAGGTCACGCCCACCCACTGGTAAGTCTATCAAAGAATTATGTTTTGCATATACCGATAGGGGGCAGACTGAGACATTTTATCCACGTCTGGCACACGATTACGGCAGATGCTTGGATACTAATGGCAGTAACAGGCTATCAAATAGATTTTGCTTCTCATCCGATCATGTCGATTCAACCGCATACGATTCGCTTTTCGGAACAAGATGTTCGTCTCATAGACGAGGAAGTACAGGATTTGGTGTCAAAACTAGCTATAATAGAAGAAGATCCTCTTTCCCCCGGGTTTGTCAGCAACCTATTTTTAGTAAAGAAGAAAGACGGTGGCTATCGCCCGATTATAAATTTGAAAGCGCTGAACCAATACGTGACTTATTGTCACTTCAAAATGGAGGGCATTCATTTCTTAAGAGACCTACTCTCTCAAGGAGACTGGCTGGTCAAAATAGACCTGAAGGATGCATATCTGACGGTTCCAATACACCATGCTTCCCAGAAATTTCTAAGGTTCCAATGGAGAGATCTTTCTTCGGCCCCATGGTGCTTCACCAAAATAATGAAGCCAGTGGTGGCTGCTCTACGATGCAGAGGGGTACGTCTCATCATATATCTAGACGATCTCTTAATCATGGCCCACTCAAAATCACAAGCCGAATTACACAAAAATTGGTCGGTGTTGCTATTGGAGGAACTGGGTTTCCTCATCAACCACAAAAAGTCCGTATTGCTCCCAACTCAGGAGATGGAATTTTTGGGTTTCACTGTAGACACCAGACAAGCGGTCCTACGCTTACCCCAGTCCAAACTGTCTCTGATTCGGAAAGAAATCAGGGCAGTTTTGCGCAAAGGTCAGGTATCACTGAGAACCCTGGCACGCATAGTCGGACTATTGTCAGCCTTCATCCAGGCGATTTTTCCAGCTCCCCTACACTACCGGGCCTTACAACGCCTCACAGCCTTGCACCTGAGGCAGGGTCTCCGTTATTCGGACAAAATCCTTCTCTGTCCGGAATCAGAGGAGGAACTGCGATGGTGGCTCCAACATGCCATAGAATGGAACGGCAAGACCATCTTCAATTCCCGCCCAGATATCATCATAGAATCCGATGCGAGCCGGCAGGGCTGGGGGGCTCGTTGTGGGCAGGCCTCCACAGGAGGGACATGGTCCGTGGACGAATTATCCCTTCACATAAATGCATTGGAACTCTTGGCAGCTTTCTTCGCCGTCAAGAGTTTCCTCTCCCAGAAGTCCAAATGTTGCGTTCTTTTACGCATGGACAATGTGGCGGCAGTACAGTACATCAACCGCCTAGGGGGCACCAAATGCAAGATTCTAGCGGACATCGCGTCCGATTTCTGGAATTTCTGTCTTCTGCGAGACATTCTACCTGTGGCAGAGTACATTCCTGGGGTATCCAATTATGTGGCAGATTGGAACTCCCGTTACTTGTCCGATGCCAGCGACTGGACTTTGGACAGATCGGTTTTCCTGTCAATACAGGATCTCTGGGGTCCGTTTCACACGGATCTTTTCGCTTCAAGACTCAACCGGCAACTTCCCCGCTTTTACAGTTGGAGGCCGGATCCCGAAGCAGCAGCAGTGGACGCATTCCTTCAATTGTGGCCGGAGGGGATACATTATGCATTTCCCCCCTTCACGTTGATCGCCAGACTTCTCCTACACATAATGAACCAGTGTGCGACGGTGGCGTTGATCACCCCCTGGTGGCCAACACAACCGTGGTTCCCGTTAGTTCTGGGCATGTCAATCGACTACCCCAGACTGCTTCCCTACTCAACTCATCTGTTGACAAATCCGACCAAGGGTCTACATCCGTTGTTACTGAAAGGCAGACTGACGTTTCTTGTTTGGTTGGTTTCGGGATGCCAGAATCAGATTCAGACTTTTCACAATCAGCTAGAGATCTCCTCGCCTTGGCCTGGGCCCCAGGGACTAGATTGGCATATCGATCTGCCTGGGGGTTATGGGTCCGTTGGTGTGATCAACGGCAGGTTGATCCCATTCTTGCCCCTGTCTCCTCAGTGGTAAATTTCCTTGCGGAATCTTACGAATTAGGAAAGTCATACAGTTCTCTCAACGTATATAGATCGGCCATCTCGGCATACCATTGTCCAGTGAATACTGTTCCTATAGGCAAACATCCTCTTGTGTGTCGCTTATTACGCGGCGTTAAATACAAGCGCCCACCCCGCCCACGATACCAATCGACGTGGGATGTATCCAGAGTACTGCAATTGTTTTCCTCTTGGGAAGACAATGGCCAGTTAACCCTGAAGAATTTGTCTCTAAAACTCACTACTCTACTATGTTTAATTTCTGTTAAACGAATATCTGATGTGAGAGCTCTAGATATCTCTAGGTGACAATTTTCACCTGACGGGGTCAAATTTTCTATAGTTCGCAGGACAAAAAACAATCTACACTCGGTCTTTTACCCTTTCTTTCAAGCGCACCCGCGCCTCTGTGTGGTCCGTTGCCTGCAGACATACGAATCCTTTAGTTGACCCTACGCTCTCCAGATTTTTCTCAGTTGCTAATCTCATACGTGCAACCACACCGTCCGGTGTCTTCAGCCACCTTGGCCAGATGGGTAAAGTCGGCGATGGAGATGTCGGGTATAGATGTATCCCTCTTTGGCGCACACTCGACCAGGGGTGCGATGGCCACTAAGGTGGTTATGTCAGGGGGCTCGTTATCAGATCTGTTATTAGCGGCAGACTGGTCTTCAGAAACGGTTTTTCGTCACTTTTACTTCAGACCGGAGGATCTTTTTTCCTCATCTGTCCTTCCTTCATAAAGCTGTCTACTGGATATTAGGCAGGCATGATCAGGTTGGGTTTGTATTACATGATGGGTTTGCTTGTATTACATGATGTATTCTGTATATGTAGCTTTGAACTTGCAAGATATGAGCCTCCTGTCTGAGATATAATTCGAGATTTTCCTAGCGTGTGACGGAAAATATTAATTATATGAAGACAGGAGGCGAGTATCTTCCCTCCCTACCCACCCTATTACGGATACTTTGTTCTCTCTTTTCAGGGTACTGAACTTCACTCCAGATTCCTGTGGACGCTTGACATAGTTATTCCTGGGTCCCCGTTGGGACGAAATCTTGGTTGTGATCTCCCTGTTGGAGGTTTTTCTTAAACAACATGGTTATCACCAGTTAATTCCTGGACTGACGTCGACGTCGGTTGGCCGGCTGGCCGAAGAGTCAATACCGCTGTTTTCCTCGAGTTATCCTGCATTGGACATTCGCTTCCAGAAAGAGGAGGATACACAGAAGGACAGTCCTAGATATAGGCTCAGGCCACCAAAGGGGTGGGAGTTACACGGACGCTGAGACTGATGGGAAATGTAGTTTTCTTCCATCATTCCATATGGAAAAGTTTTAGTTTGTTTAAAATGAAAAAAGTTCTGCTATGAGCATTAAAAAGGAAAGATTAATGCAAGATATGAGCCTCCTGTCTTCATATAATTAATATTTTCCGTCACACGCTAGGAAAATCTCGAATTACGATTGCCTTTCATTGTTCAAAGTGATAACACTAAAGACATCAACACAAGGTCACATAGACGCGTATCACACAAACATCTTGGGCCAGATCCACAGACACCAGCTGCCTGCACGGCGTGTCCCATATACACTACACCGCTGTAAGTCACAGCGACGTATTACTAATCGTCAATGAAATGCCGCTGTAACTTACGGCGGCGTAGCGTAAATGGGCCGGCGTACGCGGGTATAATTCAAATGTACTAGTGGGGGCGTGTTTTATTATAATTATGAATGACCCGACGCTTTTTTTACACTCCGCATGCGCCGGCCGTGGACGTATCCTAGTACGCATGCGTGAAATCACACCGCAAATAGTCAATGAAAAGGATGTGAATGTAATTTATGCCCAGGCCCATTCTGGATCGGCGTACACAAACAACATAAACAACGTCCAATGCGACGCGGTCCCGACGTCCATACTTAACATTGGCTGCGCCACCATATAGCAGGGGTAGCATTACACCGGAGATACGCTTACGCAAACAACGTAAAGGAAATGTGCCAGCCGCTCGTTCGTTCGTGGATTGGCGTAACTTGCTCATTTGCATATTTTACGCTGGAAAAAGACGTAAGCGCCCCTAGCGTCCAGCGTAAATATGCATCTAAGATATGACGGTGTAAGAAACTTACGCCACTCGTATCTTAGCGTAAGTCCGGCGTATCTTGTTTTCTGGATAGAAAACAATGACACGCTGGCGGGAAATTAGAATTACGCCGGTGTATCTGTAAATACACCGGCGTAATTCTCTGTGGATCTGGCCCCTTGTGCTTAATCATTACCATTGGTAATGATTGGTAATCATTGGTAATGATTAAGCACAAGATGTTTGTGTGAAACGCATCTACGTGACCTTGTGTTGGTGTCTTTGGTGTTATCATTTTGAACAATAAAAGGCAATCAGAATTCCTGGATGTGCAGCCATTTCTTTTCTTACATGGTATCACTGTTTCCCACAGTAAGGAATAGGGCACCCCCCGGGCTGCCACTCTACGAGATATTCCACCTCAGGTTATCATCATACACCTGGAGCAGCGGCTCTTTTTCTTTGCACAGTGATAACATGGGAGGGTGTTGCCAGAACCGACCAAGCAATGACATTCTATCCAGCACTGAGAAAACAACATAAAAAGTACTACAAGAAGATCTTCAGGCATCTTCTTGAGCAATGCTTGTGGAATGCCTACATTCCTCAAAAAAAAAGAGTGACAAGCCTGTGGTTCATGCTGACTTTATTTGGAAAGTTGCTGAACTGATCTTTCTGAACCACAAAATACCAATGGCTGTGAATAGACCTAGACGTTGTGCTGCTGGCGTTGTTAACCCGGAACGCCTGACCGGTCGTCACTTCATGGACTACATCCCACCAACTGAGAAAAAGTCAGCACCCACAAGGATGTGTGTGGTTTGTTGCTCAAAGTGTGATGACAGTGGAAAGAAAATCCGAATGGAAACCAGGCTCCATTGTCCTGGTTGTGACGTCAGACTTTGTGCAGTCCCATGTTTCAAAATGTATCAAAAACCCGGGATGTTTACTGAAGCAATATGACTAGTAATATTGCACCCTTGTTTGGACAAATTTCATTGTTTTTGATTTGATTATATTATTGACTAAAATGTATTGGAAAAAAAAGTATTATTATATTATTATTTGTAATTTGTAGTTATTTATTATATTATAATTTATTATTTTGTGTTTGAAACTTTATCATACCCGGGATGTCTACTAGACTATTGTTTGGACAGATTTAAGTGAGTTATTCCTAAGAATTACAAGCCTATAAAAAAAAACACCAAATTTCCATGCAAAATAATTGTACCGCTTTCAGCATCAAAAATCGGACATAATCATACTGCCAGGGGGGTTAAAATGGATAGTTTAAAAATATTTAACATCACCCCCCTTATACCCCCTTCCTCTGCTCTCCAGCATTAGAATGTTGGTGAGCACTCTTAAAGGGGTTGTAAAGGTTTGTTTTTTATTTCCTAAATAGGTACCTTTAAGCTAGTGCATTGTTGGTTCACTTATCTTTTCCTTTGATTTCCTTTCTAAATGTTTTTTTTTTCTTTGTCTGAATTTCTCACTTCCTGTTTCTCCTCAGTAAGCTTGCCCCCATCATCCAAGCCATTCTGGCTGGGGGTTAGTCAGCCAGAACAGCTTACTGAGGAGGAACAGTGTAACGGTCACCACCGTTTACGACCTTCCATCAACCCAAGAAAGCTTATACTACACTCCACAATCCAGCTGACACGATCCATATCAATTCCCTTGGAGAGACGAGACATACGCTCTGTGCTTTCTGGTTTTAAATGTATGAACGCTTTAATGGTACACTTAGCTTTCTTATATACAGTACAGCATGTTAAAGTTAATCACAGGAACAATGAACTCTCCACCCACACATCACACCATGGGGGGCTTCAATCACATTATTTTAGTTAATGACATCCAGTTGAGCTAATCATTAATCATCCCCCCAGACGTCCCGTCTCCGCAATTAGAGGAGGTAATTACTACAGCTTGACAAGTCACATTCCTTTACTAAACATAATTGACATGCTAATTCCCTACTCCTGAAAGGAGACTGCTAACTGTCACGTACCTGGTTATGGAGCCCAATGTGCAGGGAGCGGCCTCTCGTAAGCCTCTGACTCAGGAGCCCCTGGTAGAGCAGACAGGGGGTACGGAGTCTAGAGGGCCACAAGCGCCTGATGGTAAGCTGGTGGCGGACCGGAAGAGGAAGCAGACAGGTGCTGACGAGGTCCTGGCAGGGAACCAATGAACACAGGCACGATGTAGTAGCGCTTGCTGTAACGGAGCCAAGGGATTGGCAAACACTGGATCAGGCAGGGAATCAGGAAACCGGAACAGATCCGAAGGGTTAATCAGGTCCAGGCCGGGTCGGTAAGTCAGGCAGGCAGACAACAGAGCTAGGGGTTTTAGCGGAATCGGTAGTCAGATCAAGCCGGGGTCGGAGGCAGGCTGCAGGCAGAGGTAGGTCACAGGAAGCCGGGTCAGGTACACAGTACTCAGGTAGGTAGCAGATTCAGATTATCTCAGGAAAACGCTGTCGACTGGTCAGCAAGAAGCAGTGGGAGCAGACAGCTTAAATAGCGCTCCTTGGCGCCGAAATGACGTCAGCGAGCCCGCGTGCTCCCGCCGCGCGCGCCGCGTGCACGCACGCGCACACGCATGCGCCGGGACTGGTTTCTCCTGACGTTGCCAGTACTGGTGGGATTGCTGGATCTTCTATCGTGACATTGCCCCCCCTCTACGGGCAGCCTCCGGATGCCCAACTGGGCCAACTTACTTGGGTGAGCCCTTTTAAAGGCCTGGATCAGTCTCTGAGCATGAATGTTGGCCTCTGGTTCCCAGGAGTTCTCCTCTGGACCGTAGCCTTTCCATTTCACCAGGTATTGTACCTGGTTACGTCTCTTCCGACAATCCAGGATGGATTCCACCTCGAATTCTTCCTCGCCGTCGATAAGTACCGGCTTGGGAGGACCGACATTCCGGTTGGTGAAGGGGTCTGGGACTGTGGGCTTGAGCAGTGCCACATGGAAAACTGGATGAATCCGAAAGGAAGCAGGTAATTTTAATTCGTAGGCCACTTCATTGATCCTTCTGAGTACCTGGAAGGGACCCACAAACTTAGGGCCAAGCTTCTTGGATGGGCAGGCTAATCTTAGGTTCAAGGTGGATAACCAAACTTGGTCCCCCGGTGCTAGGTCAAGTTCTCCTCTCCTCCTCCTGTCAAACACCTCTTTATTATATTCCTGGGTCTTCGCTATTGTTTCCTGAAGTATTTTGTTGTTGGTGGAGAAGAAATCCAAGGTTTCTTGAACCGCTGGTACTGAGCATTCCGGGATATGGTTCGATAGAAACAGAGGGTGAAAGCTGTAATTGGTGAAGAATGGAGATTGTTTGGTAGCTGAGTGGACTGAGTTGTTGTAAGCAAACTCTGCAAGGGGCAACAGGGAAGCCCAATCGTCCTGTGAAAAACTGGAAAAACACCGCAGGTATTGCTCGAGCGTCTGGTTGGTGCGCTCGGTCTGGCCGTTGGTCTGCGGATGGTACGCAGATGAAAAGGAGAGTTCGATCTTCAGTGCTCCACATAGTGCTTTCCAGAACCTTGAGGTGAATTGCACCCCACGGTCAGATACGATATTAGCGGGTATGCCATGAAGTCTCACTACCTCCTTGATGAATATTTTTGCTGTTTCAGCAGCAGAGGGTGTCCCCACCATCGGCAGAAAGTGCGCCATCTTCGAGAGTCTATCCACCACCACAAAGATGGTGGTATAGTTTTCAGATGGAGGTAACTCAACAATAAAGTCAATCGAAATCATCCTCCATGGTTTCTCTGGGACAGGCAGTGGTTTGAGTAACCCCCAAGCTCTGGTTCTGCTACCCTTGTGTTGAATACAGGTGGTACAGGATTCTACATAGCTTTTGCAATCTTGAAGTAATTGAGGCCACCAGAAGGTACGTTGGAAAAACTCGGCTGTCTTGTGTATTCCAAAATGTCCGGCTAGCTCGTGGTCATGACAGGACTTAAGAGCTGCAATTCGTAGTTGTTGAGGCACAAAGATCTTGTCCTTGTGCCATAGTAAGTCGTCTCTTAACTGCAGAGTGGGGTCTGGGGATGAGGAAATTCCTGAAGAGACCTGTTTGATTTGAGAAAGAAGATCTCCCTGTAACATGAGAAAATTGCCAGGGGCAAGGATGGTATCCGGGGACGAAGGAGCTTCAGGCCCATTGAACATCCGGGAAAGTGCGTCAGGCTTAGTGTTTTTTGATCCGGGTCTGTAGGTTATATGGAAGGAAAACCGAGTAAAGAACAATGCCCACCTGGCCTGCCGTGGCCTCAGTCTTTTAGCAACCTTTAGGTACTCTAGGTTTTTGTGGTCGGTATAGATCAGGATGGGGTGTGCTGCACCCTCCAGGAGGTAACACCATTCTTCAAGGGCTGCTTTGATTGCTAGGAGTTCTCTGTCCCCAACGTCATAGTTCCTCTCAGCTTCCGATAGCTTGCGGGAGAAGAACGCAACTGGATGCAGAAGAGATTTGGACCCCTGTCTCTGGGAGAGCACTGCTCCGACCGCCACCTCGGAGGTGTCTACTTCTAAGATAAAAGGTAGGACTGGATCAGGATGCTTTAGGATGGAGGCAGAGATGAAAAGATCCTTCAGGGTGGTAAAAGCCGCTTGGGCCTCTGGGGACCACTGGAACCGGGTACCTTGCTTTGTCAGACTTGTGATGGGAGCGATTATGGAGGAGAAGCCTTTGATAAATTTTCGGTAAAAATTTGCAAATCCCACGAAGCGCTGAACTGATTTTTTATCGGTGGGAGCGGGCCAGTCTGTAATGGCAGTGACCTTCTGGGGGTCCATCTTGACACCGTCTATTGAAATTATTAGACCCAAGAACTGAATGCTCACCCGTTCAAACTCACATTTCTCAGCTTTGGCATAAAGACTATGTTGACGGAGCCGAGCTAGGACCTTTTGGACGTGTTTCCGATGGTCTGGCAGGGAGGAAGAGAAAATCAGAATGTCATCTAGGTAGACAATGACGAATAAATCGAGATAGTCTCTGAAAATGTCGTTTACGAAATGTTGAAATGTGGCTGGGGAATTGCAAAGACCGAAGGGCATAACCAGGTATTCAAAATGCCCAAAACGGGTGCGGAACGCAGTCTTCCATTCGTCACCATCTCTGATGCGAACAAGGTTATAAGCCCCACGGAGGTCAAGCTTAGTAAAGATGGTGGCTGCTCCGAGTCTCTGGAATAGTTCAGGAACAAGAGGAAGAGGATACCTATTCTTAATCGTGATTTTGTTTAAGTCCCGGTAGTCTACGCAGGGGCGTAGAGAATGGTCCTTCTTTTCCACGAAGAATATGCCAGCCCCTGCGGGGGATGTGGAAGGGCGTATAAACCCCTTCTCGAGATTCTCATCGATGTAAGACTTGAGAGTGCCCAACTCTAACTCGGTCAGAGGGAATATCCTTCCAAACGGGATTTCTGCTCCTGGCAAAAGTTCAATGGGGCAGTCATAGGACCTTAGCGTGATACCAGAGAATGATATTTTATTTTAAAAGAAGTAAAAGCTGATGCACTCACATTTGATGTCAATCCCAGACGACGTCCGTGGTAACGAAACGCGTAGGCGTGGCTTGCTGTATCGACGCCATCACGCTGGTCCTATCGAGGAAGCTAGAACGAAAACGAGCAGGAGAGGGACGATCAGCCGCCGGCTTCACTATATTTGACACACCGCTGGTTTTACAACACATCAAATGTGAGTGCATCAGCTTTTACTTCTTTTAAAATAAAATATCATTCTCTGGTATCACGCTATGGTCCTATTTCTCTCTTATGTTTCGGTAAACATCGCGCTTTAATTGAGAACACCTGCAGTGACAGTACAGAGGGTCAGGAGGGAGACCTTAAACCCCCGCGCACAGAGTGACCCACATAGCGGTCAAAACACATGGTAAGGAGACTACATCACCACACCTGGGTGTTTTCTGCGGTGGATTGTGTTCATTCTATCTCCACCCACACACATGGATGATTAATTGGACTCTCTTTTGGGACTTTTTTCTTTTCTCAATTGAATGGACACCATTGAAGGACTTTTTTTTTTCACCTTAATTATTCTCAGCACACTTACACTGTTCACGTACCACATGAGTGTCTGTCTTTCTTTTTTAATCACATCTATTTCAACCACAGATGTTTATGTTAATTTTTTGAGCTCGATCTGAATTTTTGATCTTAGCTCTCTTAATCATTAAGCGCCGTATCCTTTTTTTCTTTCTTTCTGTTTAATTTTTTGTATCACAAATTATTGATACTGGTTGCTTTCATGTTAATATCAAGTATTATTCTTTAGTTCACTCTTCTTAGTTTTGTCTAGCGCAGTGTTTCCTTCCGGATTTTTTTAAGTCATAGGACCTGTGTGGGGGTAAAGTCTCTGCTCCTCTTTTACTAAACACATCTAAAAAACTGTGATAGGCCTCTGGGACTAGCTGACGGTTCTCCACTTTAGATTCTAAGCACAGCAAGGAGGAAGGAGAGATGGCAGGCTTCTGGAGACGATGTTGGCGGCAATAGGAGGAAGAAAAATGGATCGTTCCAGATTCCCAGTCAATATGGGGATTATGGGCTTTCAGCCATGGCATACCCAGAATAACAGGGAACATTGGGGACTCAATTATGTCCAGGCAGTGTAATTCCCAGTGGTCTTTGGAGGTGAGTGCGCACAAGGGGATTGTCTCTTGGGTGACAGGACCGGATCTGATGGCCGATCCGTCGGCTAAGTGGACGGCAAGTTCTTGGCGCCTTGGTCGTAGAGGGACTCCATGTCGGGCGGCAAAGGAGGCGTCCATAAAGGCGCTGCAGGCATCAGAGTCAATAATTGCGGGGATCCAAACGTTCCTTCCTGGGAGCTGCAGAGAGATTGAGACAGCCAGGTGAGTGTCATTGTTACGTAAAGCAGAAAAAAGAGTATGTGGGAGGATTGAACACTTACGGAACTTGGCGGGGCAAGTGTTTACATAGTGCCCGGATCCTCCACAGTACAGGCAGAGATTATTGAGTCGGCGCCTTTGGCGCTCTTCCGGGGTCAGGGATGGCCGAAGTAGGCCTAGTTGCATTGGCTCCGGGATATCGGTGGAGGCTGGTACAGGACTTGGAGGAGGCAGGTGCGGTGAGCCTGGTACACGTGGCATCATCCATATGGGACGTGTAGGGCCGGATGTGCGTTCAGCGCGCCGCTCCCTCAACCTGAACGGAGAGAAGGATGAGGGCTTCGAGCGTTGTGGGGATGCCCACTCGGCCAGTTCGTCCTTTAAAGACTCTGAAAGGCCCATGCGAAATTGGTGGCGCAGGGCAGCGTCGTTCCAATTGGTGTCGGAACTCCACTGTCTAAATTCAGCCACATAGTCCTCTACTGCCCTGCGTCCCTGTTGTAATGCACATAATGCTGATTCAGCAGTGGCTGCTAATTGGGTGTCCTCGTAAATAAGGTCCATGGCTTGAAAGAAAGTGCTGAGAAGGTTAAGGCTTTCTTCCTTACTCTCCAGGAGACGATGTGCCCAAGTCTGAGGTTCGCCGGACAACAGCAAAATAACAAAGCCCACCTTTGTGGATTCAAGTGAAAAAGTCCTGGGTTGCAGAGCGAAGAAGAGTTCGCAGGCGTTGCGGAAAGCTCTGTATTTGCTGCGATCACCAGAAAATCTCTCCGGGATGGGGACTCTAGGTTCCGTTTGGCAGCATCACTACAGAGGGGGTGGCCGAGGTTCCAGATGCTGCGGGTGCTGCGGCGGCCAGGGTTTGAACACGTCCCTCCAGGCGGGTATATCCCTCTTGTAAGTTCCTTACAGCCGCGGTGAGGCCATCTAGATGGCGGCATAAGTCCTCCATGGGAGACGCTCCCTGCGTGGGCTCGGATATGGCTGACCAGTACTGTCACGTACCTGGTTATGAAGCCCAATGTGCAGGGAGCGGCCTCTCGTAAGCCTCTGACTCGGGAGCCCCTGGTAGAGCAGACAGGGGGTACGGAGTCTAGAGGGCCACAAGCGCCTGATGGTAAGCTGGTGGCGGACCGGAAGAGGGTGCTGACGAGGTCCTGGCAGGGAACCAATGAACACAGGCACGATGTAGTAGCGCTTGCTGTAACGGAGCCAAGGGATTGGCAAACACCGGATCAGGCAGGGAATCAGGAAACCGGAACAGATCCGAAGGGTTAATCAGGTCCAGGCCGGGTCGGTAAGTCAGGCAGGCAGACAACAGAGCTAGGGGTTTAAGCGGAATCGGTAGTCAGATCAAGCCGGGGTCGGAGGCAGGCTGCAGGCAGAGGTAGGTCACAGGAAGCCGGGTCAGGTACACAGTAGTCAGGCAGGTAGCAGATTCAGATTATCTCAGGAAAACGCTGTTGACTGGTCAGCAAGAAGCAGTGGGAGCAGATAGCTTAAATAGCGCTCCTTGGCGCCGAAATGACGTCAGCGCGCACGCACGCCGCGCGCACGCGCGCGCGCATGCGCCGGGACTGGTTTCTCCTGACGTTGCCAGTACTGGTGGGATTGCTCGATCTTCTATCGTGACACTAACTCACAACTCGCAAGTCGTTCAGAACACGGCCGCCAGACTTGTGACTGGGAAAAAACCCTGGGAATCTATCTCACCTTCACTAAGATCACTTCATTGGTTGCCAGTAAAAGACAGAATTGCTTTTAAAGCACTCTGCCTGACTCATAAGTGCATCCATGGGAAAGCCCCGCAATATCTATGCGAAAAGATAGAAGCCCACAATTCCAATCGTGTTCTGCGATCCACCGACCAAAATTTGGTCAAGGTACCCAAAGCCAGATACAAATCCAAAGGAGAAAGAAGGTTTCCCAGACTATGGAACGCTTTACCAACCAGCATTCGGTTGGAGGAGAGCCACCTGACCTTCAGAAGGCAGATTAAAACTCTGCTCTTTTGAGGCCATGAGAGACAGGAACAACCAGCGCCCAGAGGCGATTTAGTTTGCATGTGCCACGCTATATACGTTTTTTCATTCATTCATTCACAACACATATATATCATCAATAGACTTTTCACAGTGTTAGCATCACACAATTAGTTCCCCTCAATCCACATCTTTAGACAGACTTCTGTCTCTGACAAAAAGGTATTCACACCTGATCATCAATGGGCTTTAAACAGTGTTATCACACAATGAAAGGTCTTTCAGGAGCCAGCCTCACTTAGCATTTCAACAGCCTGTTACACAGAGGAATGAGTCACTGTCCTATTGACCTGGTCAGGTCAACATAAACCACTTGTAATATTCCAGTATATTCTGCAAACATGAATTATGATTTATTAGCCACCCTATGCCCAAAAGGGGCACAGGGTGACCTTAGACCCAAGAGTCCTTAGGGCCGCTGGCACAGGAGTATCCCCCATCCCTCAAAAGTCTCTGGGCGTCACGGGATCCTGTTACAAACAGGAAGTGAGAAATTAAGACAAAGAAAACAAAGAAAAAGGGAAATCGAAGGAAAAGGTAAGCGATACAACAATGCACTAGCTTAAAGGAACCTATTTAGAAAATAAAAAACAAACCTTTACATCAGATGCAGGACCAGTGGCCATATGATCAGGATGGGACATGACTGCTGATTCGACATTTCAAGTCATGGTGTTGGTGAGAGGGAGTTGACAAGACTGGTCAGAGACAAGCAACAAGAGCTGTCTCAGGTAACTGGTTGCCACAACTAGAAGACATTGGGATGGCGGATTAAAGTGAGTATTACTCTATTTTATATTCACTAGAAAATAAAACACTTTATTCTTCTTTAGATTGGGAGGAAGAATGTTAAGCGTCGTAGACACAATGAGAATATCAGAGAAATGACAAATACAACTTCGGAAGTGATGTAACATGTTGTATTGTACTGTAATGTATTTGTTTTCGAGCATGCATAGCCTTGGTCTTCCAATTTTTTCAGATGAATACTATATTGATTAAACAAAAGTTGTTTACATAAAAAAAAATGCTTACATACTGTAGTATTTTATTATCAAAGATTAAGCATATATATATATATATATATATATATATATATATATATATACACAGTATATATATATATATATATATATATACACAGTATATATATATATATATATATATATATATATATATATATAATATCTGGAGCATAGTATGTCATAAAAACAAAACAAGCTGACCAGACTTACAATGATGGCCGCCGATCTCAGCACATAGATGTGGCGGCATGACGTCAGCATGTAGGTCCCTCCCTATGCATTTCATGCGCACGCACGTCTTCAAAGGGTAGGCCATAAGGGAGTAAATAATTGGTGGAGGCTCTCTATTACTGGATTTTCAATGTCACCGAGTGGAGTCCACTGGGGTTGGCATTTTTGTTTTGCGTTTGGTCAGTTTTATCTCTGTTGCATAGTGGAACAGAGTCTAAGCACTGACTGAAGCTTTCTACATGTGGTGGACACATTTTTTTCACTCCTGGACTATATGTTTCATATTTTCCTGGAATTAATATTTGTTTGATGTATTATATTTATATTTTAAATTGAGCACTGCACTTCTATTGATTGGGTTTATTCACATAGTTTTGTACAGTAACATTGCATGCCAGCAGCTACTGTATATTATTATGGGTGCTCACTATATTATTTCTCTTGGAATAACTCTTGACAATATTTGTTACATTATCAACTCCCACTAACATAGCATAACTAAAAAAATGTATATACAGCATATATATATATATATATATATATATATATATATATATATATATATATATAGTGACTTGCCTAAATATCCTACCTAGCTTCCCTCTGCTTGTTAAAGCTTAGGAGGAGTCTGTGGAGTAATATTAATTAAAGCAGTATTAAACCCAAAAGAAAACATTTATTATATTGCAGTTTCCAAATTCTTAGATGTGATGACTGCATTTTTAGGGTGAAAGCAAGTAATAAAGACTTTTTCTCTGTGAGTTCAAATCATTTGCCATTTGTTTTTGAATTTTGAAGATAGTTCTTTGTTCCTTGCATTGTTTACAGAGAAGTGAGATGTGTCGGTGTACATTTATTGTCTCTGTCCATTGTCTGCTGCTCTGTGTGCAGCTATCCTATCCATTGTCTTTACCCCTGCGCTAATATATCATCCTCTCTGTTGTCTTTACCTCTTTGTGCATATATAATCTCTCCATTGTCTGCTCCTCTTTATGCACATATCATCCTTTCCATTTTCTATATTGTAGTAGGTGTAGTCTTATCATATGTCTATATTGTATGTTCCAGTCCGGTTAGATAATTGATGTTTAGATGTTAGTATGATGACTATAAATTTGTTGTATATGAGGAAGGGGGGAGAGGGTTTTTTGGGACTTTAAATGAGGTAATGGGTTAATTACCTCCATCCCTTGCATTTGTATAGAGAAAGGAACAGGCAGGACTTTAAATGAAGCATGTGCGGGAAAGGTTTGCAATAAATTGGGGGAAAAGTAAATAATAATAAATCTGGAATACGTCTAAATATTTTATTGCTTTCACATAATGCACCGTACATGACTATATTGCACTATGGAAGAAAATAGATATACATATGTAATTCACAGATTGTTTGGGGGGAAGGTTTATATAGGCAGTAACCCAAGTATATACAGACAAAAAGGTACAACAAACTGTACTGCAGTAATTAAAACATGGCATAAACAGCTCATATGAAGATGATACATTGTGTAGTACTTCTGTAAATGTACATAGATGCATGAGGTAGATAGCTCTACGCGTTTCGCGACTATTGGTCGCTCGTCAGGAGCAGGCATGCATTGCATTTATTATCTGTAATGACATAAGCACATAACTGGTTAAACCAGGGCATTCAACATTTTGGGGGCCGAGAACATGTCAAGGTCCCAGATGGTACTCACCAGGTGGCCAAATGCGGCTGGCACTGGGGTGAAGCTCCTGACGGTCCCCTAGGGTTGGGGCAGCCCCTGGCGGGGGCTGTGGCTGGAAACCGGGGGACACGGGGTCCCCAAACAGGACGCACCCAAGTGGCACAGGCATGAGGCATGATGTGATGTATGTACTGGGATCAGTGAATGTTGATGGCTGCAAGGGGAGGGATGGGAAAAAGAAAAGGTTATGTATAGGAGGGATATGAGGGTGTAGAAAAGAGATAGAAGGGAGAGATGAAAAAGGAAAAAAAATAAATAAAAATTAATAAAAATAAAAATAAAAAAAGGGGGGCATAGAGCTGGGACTGGTAAAGAGAGAATATTAAGGTGGGGTGAAAGTACAAGGTATGAATAAGAAGGAGGGGGAAAAGAGGATAACCTGAGAGCTCCGAGTGTGCTGCATGAGGTCGGTAGCGTGTGGGGAACCAAATGCCTGTGTCAGCATTGGACTACGCCCTCTTATAGGAGCCGCCCTCCCAGTCACCTGCCAAACGTCTCGCAAACGATGGGGAGGGGAGAGGAGGCACCTGCATCACTGCGGATTAACCGCTTAGTGGTGTGGCGCCAATTGTCTCCCAGTTCCCCGCGTGGATGGCATAACCAATGCGCCGCATGGAGAGCAGGCTCTCTGTGCGGCGATGGCGAGCGAGACATATGCGCGCAGTGCCCGCCCATCAGTCCGTGCGTCTGTGCGTCACAGGACGGAGAGCATGGGCACTGAGCATCGCAGCCCCCAAATTGGAGCATGCCCCATGGGGGACAGGAGGTTCATGGCACCCCCAGGCCTGTTGCAGCATTGGGAAAACCTGTGTGAAAAAATGAGGAATTGCCCAGAACAGCCAGCTGTGCAAGGATCTGACAGAAAAATAAAACAGTATTAAGCACATTGTTGCAAATGGTGAGAAAACACAACAAAAATGCAGTAATGAGTGTAAACACTTGTTGTAAACAGTATAGTCCCGTAAAGCACATGCTTCCATCCCTATTTTATAGTATATGAGGAAGGGGGGAGAGGGTTTTTTGGGACTTTTTTGGGAAAGGTTTGCAATAAATTTATTGCAAACCTTTCCCGCACATGCTTCATTTAAAGTCCTGCCTGTTCCTTTCTCTATACAAATGCAAGGGATGGAGGTAATTAACCCATTACCTCATTTAAAGTCCCAAAAAACCCTCTCCCCCCTCCCTCATATACTATAAAATAGGGATGGAAGCATGTGCTTTACGGGACTATACTGTTTACAACAAGTGTTTACACTCATTACTGCATTTTTGTTGTGTTTTCTCACCATTTGCAACAATGTGCTTAATACTGTTTTATTTTTCTGTCAGATCCTTGCACAGCTGGCTGTTCTGGGCAATTCCTCATTTTTTCACACAGGTTTTCCCAATGCTGCAACAGGCCTGGGGGTGCCATGAACCTCCTGTCCCCCATGGGGCATGCTCCAATTTGGGGGCTGCGATGCTCAGTGCCCATGCTCTCCGTCCTGTGACGCACAGACGCACGGACTGATGGGCGGGCACTGCGCGCATACGTCTCGCTCGCCATCGCCGCACAGAGAGCCTGCTCTCCATGCGGCGCATTGGTTATGCCATCCACGCGGGGAACTGGGAGACAATTGGCGCCACACCACTAAGCGGTTAATCCGCAGTGATGCAGGTGCCTCCTCTCCCCTCCCCATCGTTTGCGAGACGTTTGGCAGGTGACTGGGAGGGCGGCTCCTATAAGAGGGCGTAGTCCAATGCTGACACAGGCATTTGGTTCCCCACACACTACCGACCTCATGCAGCACACTCGGAGCTCTCAGGTTATCCTCTTTTCCCCCTCCTTCTTATTCATACCTTGTACTTTCACCCCACCTTAATATTCTCTCTTTACCAGTCCCAGCTCTATGCCCCCCTTTTTTTATTTTTATTTTTATTAATTTTTATTTATTTTTTTTCCTTTTTCATCTCTCCCTTCTATCTCTTTTCTACACCCTCATATCCCTCCTATACATAACCTTTTCTTTTTCCCATCCCTCCCCTTGCAGCCATCAACATTCACTGATCCCAGTACATACATCACATCATGCCTCATGCCTGTGCCACTTGGGTGCGTCCTGTTTGGGGGCCCCGTGTCCCCCGGTTTCCAGCCACAGCCCCCGCCAGGGGCTGCCCCAACCCTAGGGGACCGTCAGGAGCTTCACCCCAGTGCCAGCCGCATTTGGCCACCTGGTGAGTACCATCTGGGACCTTGACATGTTCTCGGCCCCCAAAATGTTGAATGCCCTGGTTTAACCAGTTATGTGCTTATGTCATTACAGATAATAAATGCAATGCATGCCTGCTCCTGACGAGCGACCAATAGTCGCGAAACGCGTAGAGCTATCTACCTCATGCATCTATGTACATTTACAGAAGTACTACACAATGTATCATCTTCATATGAGCTGTTTATGCCATGTTTTAATTACTGCAGTACAGTTTGTTGTACCTTTTTGTCTGTATATACTTGGGTTACTGCCTATATAAACCTTCCCCCCAACCAATCTGTGAATTACATATGTATATCTATTTTCTTCCATAGTGCAATATAGTCATGTACGGTGCATTATGTGAAAGCAATAAAATATTTAGACGTATTCCAGATTTATTATTATTTACTTTTCCCCCAATTTATTGCAAACCTTTCCCGCACATGCTTCATTTAAAGTCCTGCCTGTTCCTTTCTCTATACAAATGCAAGGGATGGAGGTAATTAACCCATTACCTCATTTAAAGTCCCAAAAAACCCTCTCCCCCCTTCCTCATATACTATAAAATAGGGATGGAAGCATGTGCTTTACGGGACTATACTGTTTACAACAAGTGTTTACACTCATTACTGCATTTTTGTTGTGTTTTCTCACCATTTGCAACAATGTGCTTAATACTGTTTTATTTTTCTGTCAGATCCTTGCACAGCTGGCTGTTCTGGGCAATTCCTCATTTTTTCACACAGGTTTTCCCAATGCTGCAACAGGCCTGGGGGTGCCATGAACCTCCTGTCCCCCATGGGGCATGCTCCAATTTGGGGGCTGCGATGCTCAGTGCCCATGCTCTCCGTCCTGTGACGCACAGACGCACGGACTGATGGGCGGGCACTGCGCGCATATGTCTCGCTCGCCATCGCCGCACAGAGAGCCTGCTCTCCATGCGGCGCATTGGTTATGCCATCCACGCGGGGAACTGGGAGACAATTGGCGCCACACCACTAAGCGGTTAATCCGCAGTGATGCAGGTGCCTCCTCTCCCCTCCCCATCGTTTGCGAGACGTTTGGCAGGTGACTGGGAGGGCGGCTCCTATAAGAGGGCGTAGTCCAATGCTGACACAGGCATTTGGTTCCCCACACGCTACCGACCTCATGCAGCACACTCGGAGCTCTCAGGTTATCCTCTTTTCCCCCTCCTTCTTATTCATACCTTGTACTTTCACCCCACCTTAATATTCTCTCTTTACCAGTCCCAGCTCTATGCCCCCCTTTTTTTATTTTTATTTTTATTAATTTTTATTTATTTTTTTTCCTTTTTCATCTCTCCCTTCTATCTCTTTTCTACACCCTCATATCCCTCCTATACATAACCTTTTCTTTTTCCCATCCCTCCCCTTGCAGCCATCAACATTCACTGATCCCAGTACATACATCACATCATGCCTCATGCCTGTGCCACTTGGGTGCGTCCTGTTTGGGGGCCCCGTGTCCCCCGGTTTCCAGCCACAGCCCCCGCCAGGGGCTGCCCCAACCCTAGGGGACCGTCAGGAGCTTCACCCCCAGTGCCAGCCGCATTTGGCCACCTGGTGAGTACCATCTGGGACCTTGACATGTTCTCGGCCCCCAAAATGTTGAATGCCCTGGTTTAACCAGTTATGTGCTTATGTCATTACAGATAATAAATGCAATGCATGCCTGCTCCTGACGAGCGACCAATAGTCGCGAAACGCGTAGAGCTATCTACCTCATGCATCTATGTACATTTACAGAAGTACTACACAATATATCATCTTCATATGAGCTGTTTATGCCATGTTTTAATTACTGCAGTACAGTTTGTTGTACCTTTTTGTCTGTATATACTTGGGTTACTGCCTATATAAACCTTCCCCCCAACCAATCTGTGAATTACATATGTATATCTATTTTCTTCCATAGTGCAATATAGTCATGTACGGTGCATTATGTGAAAGCAATAAAATATTTAGACGTATTCCAGATTTATTATTATTTACTTTTCCCCCAATTTATTGCAAACCTTTCCCGCACATGCTTCATTTAAAGTCCTGCCTGTTCCTTTCTCTATACTATAAATTTGTTGTTTCGCAGCAACACACCAGGCTCTCCAGAGAACGCAAAATTGAATTCAACTGACTTCCAATAGAGAATAAAGTCCAAAGTCCACAGACAATATACAGTAAATCCAACAGAGTAAATCAAAGTCTCATCTTAGACCTGTGCCATATTTCTCAGTGACAAGACCAAATGAATGCAGCTTGACTGTCTCAAAAATTGGTCTCACACTGGAGGGGGGGGGGGGTCAACCAAATGTTCCCATTGAATGACTACCCCCTCAAGTCTAATTACCATCAATAAATACTTCCTTACGTGTGCAAACAATGTACTCTTTGAGGTTAACAGGCCAGCTCACACACCTAGTAGTCTTGCATAAGATTAACACGTCAAAGGGTCTTCTGTACCTTTGATATGTAAGAATTCAGCTGTCTTGGACAGTTCAACTGAATTCCTGGTCAATATGGTGTTGCAATATAATATATTGTGCAATACATAAAACATCATATATAAAATACCTACACATATATATTAATATTACAACATATTCCCCCACTTGAGTCGGTTCTAACTACTAGAACTGACTCATAATTCAAACAACAAACATTATTATGGTTTGAGGTACTGTATGCTTTACAATGGCTCATATGAAATATTAAGTTGAGACTGGTTACATCTCTCTTCACCAACATCTAAAATATACCCATGAAACAGTTATTAGATAATATAACTTTAGACCATGACTGGAAAAGGGTTCGGTAAACATAAGTGGCCCGTATAGCTGTTAGACCTTATTTCAAAGATTGCTCCTTTTTTTTTTTTTTGTAAATCACATCACGATCTTGAATATTGTGCAAAAACAAGCTAATGTCACCATCCATTCTGACTTCATCACATCTCTCACCATCTCACTGAAAGTAAGCTTGGTATGTTTTGGGAGGTCCAATCCACATAAGTCCAGGATTCTCTCATCGCCAGACACAAAGTTTTAATTTTTAAAGATGGTTTTACACAAACACCAGCAAATCCTGAAAAAACAATTTCATCTTAGTAAGAAGATTCATTAATGTACCAGCAGTCCCTTTCAAGGTCAAAAAGGTTTGGATATAGGAGTAAATATTCTGTGCTGCAAACTATTT
The DNA here is from genome assembly GCA_029574335.1 of Rana kukunoris. NCBI lineage: Eukaryota > Metazoa > Chordata > Amphibia > Anura > Ranidae > Rana > Rana kukunoris. Next base: position 95,531,027 of record CM056049.1, read on the forward strand.
CCTTGCCCTTGATACCTTCAATCATTAATCCACCAATCAGGACACTTGGTTCCTTTAACACCAAACCCTCAATATTCTGAATTTGTTGATTGCCAGCGACAATTTGCTTTCGTAATGTGCTGTAGGCATAGTTGTAGGTGTTCGATCCAGTCTTAGACACCCAACCGGTATCATTAAGATCAGAGGGTAAACACTTGAGCAATTAAACATAAACTACATCAAATGCACTTGGTGGAGGCCTGGAGAATAATTCACCCCAGAGATAAAGACTTTTCCTTTTTTTCTTCTGTTCATGGGTCCTATTCTAGAATAGACCATATTCTCCTAGATCAGTGGTTCTCAACCTGGGGGTCGGGACCCCCTCCGGGGTCAAATGGCAATTTGCCAGGGGTCACTGAATCCTGGGCTGTTCTGAAGCCCGCACCACTTTCCTAGCCTTTTTGCGACCAAGCCAGAAACAGTGAGTAACACTACCTGTGATTATAGTTGCCATTAAAAGTCCCCGATACAGTTCTCAGATCGGCAGATGACCTTGATCAAGAGCACCTAAGTTGGCTGATCAGAACCAACTGATCAGAACCAGCTGATCAGAACCAGTTGGCTGATCAGAACTCCCTGCCAGCACTGCCAGTGATCCCACCCCCCACCAGCACTGCCAGTGATCCCACCCCCCCGCCAGCACTGCCAGTGATCCCACCCCCACCAGCACTGCCACTGATCTCACCCCTCACCGCCACTGATCCCACCCCCCCACCAGCAATTACTTGGCCTGCCTTGGGTGCTGACAACCCATACTACGAAAATAATTTTGCTGTTGGGGTCCCCACAACTTTGGAAAATGTATCAAGGGGTCACGGCACTAGCACGGTTGAGAACCACTGTCCTAGATCATCAGCTGTTGGAGGGTCTGAGAAGGATCGATATTAAATCAATAACACTATCGGACCACGCTCCGGTGGAGATGTCTCTGGACATAGAGGGGAATCCTCCGGAACAAAGAGTATGGAGAATGGACGAGTCTCTCTTGAGAGATACGAGGATAGCGGACGAGTTGGAGAAAGAGATGTACCTATACTTTAAAGAAAATGATAAGGATAATGTAGCGGAGTACAATATTAAACTCCACGATCTCCACTGCTAACCAGGGTAAATCCACAGTCAGCATTGAAAAGTAAGGCAATGTCCCAAATCTCCCCAGGAACCGGACAACACACAGCTCTGAGAGTCAACTGACTTTTTATTCACAGGCTTCCATATTTATAGAATTCCCCATGCAAGGGGTTTCCAAACAGCCAAATAGATTTAACAGGGGTAATACAGGGAGGACCATATGGGGAACTTAACATTTTGGATAATTCTCCCATCAGGCATTGCTGCATGAGGGAAAAGTCGGTTGATAGCTGGGGTCTGGGGTTATGTGTTGTGGGAGTTCGGTTTAAAACTGCCGAACACCGATTGGGCAACATAAAACAAAGTACTTGAATGCTAGTGGCTTACGGCTGCCAGCATACCAATTACTATGCCCACATAAGACCCAGCAGAATACATAGCCTATAATACAGACAACCTTTTAACATGTAACGTCCAGCGTTCTAGAAGTGGCTAGGTTTGCCACAATGCTCCCCCAGAACCAAGCCGGCATACACAGTCTGATCCCAACGGATCGGCTTGGGGATGTCCGGGGGTGTACTTTCACAGATCACTTTTCAAGTTCAGTTTGTCTAGATAGCCCGTCGGCGTTACCATTTTGCTTCCCTGGTCGGTAGTGGATTGTAAAGTCAAACGGCTGCAGCGCCAAACTCCAGCGCAGCAGCCGGGCATTGTCTCCCGCCACACGGTTTAGCCACACCAACGGGTTGTGATCTGTGAGTAGCGAAAAAGGTTGTCCATACAAATACGGCTGCAACTTTTTGAGGGCCCACACCACGGCCAGGCATTCCTTCTCAATGGCGGCGTAGCTTACTTCTCGTGGCAATAACTTTCGGCTCAGGTAAGCTACGGGGTGTTCTCCGCCATCGGCTCCCACTTGGCTCAGCACTGCTCCCAATCCAAACATTGAAGCGTCTGTGTGGACAAGAAATCTTTTAGTTGGATCAGGAGCAGCAAGTACAGGGGCATTAGTTAGAGCAGTCTTTAGTTGTTGGAATGCCTGATCACACTCTGGGGCCCAGACAACCTGTCGGGGCAGGTTCTTGCGTGTCAAGTCAGTTAAGTGTTTGGCCAGGGCACAATAATTGGGTACGAATTTTCTATAGTACCCCGCGGTACCTAGAAACGCTAGCACTTGGGTTTTCGTCCTGGGGGTGGGCCATTTAGCTACGGCTTCAACTTTAGCTGGTTCGGGTCTCTGTCGCCCGCTCCCCACCCGGTGGCCCAAGTACTGCACTTCGGCCATCCCTATATGACACTTGCTGGGTTTCAGTGTTAACCCTGCCTCTCCAATACGATCTAGAATGGCCCCTATGTGTTGTAGGTGCTCTGCCCAGGTCTGGCTAAATATGGCGATGTCGTCTAAATAGGCACATGCATATTCCTGGAATCCGTCCAATAACCGATCATCCGCTGAAAAGTTGCCGGAGCGTTCTTCATCCCGAATGGCATGACCCGAAATTGATACAGGCCAAACGGGGTGACAAACGCTGACTTGGGGATGGCCTCCTCAGCCAGTGGAATCTGCCAGTATCCCTTACATAAGTCTATGGTAGTGAGATACTGGCCCAGTGCCATCTTATCCAGCAGCTCGTCTATCCGGGGCATCGGATAGGCATCAGACACCGTTTTGTCATTTAGCCTCCGGTAGTCGACACAGAAACGTGTCGTGCCATCCTTCTTTGGTACCAGCACTACTGGCGATGCCCAGGGGCTATCGGAAGGTTCAATAACCCCCAGCTGCAACATCTCGTCAATCTCAGTCTTCATATGCGTCCTGACTGCTTCAGGGACACGATATGGGGTTTGCCGCATGGGTAGCTGTCCCGGGGTCTCGACTCGGTGAGTGGCCAGCGGAGTGTACCCAGGTAAATTGGAGAAGGTAGCTTTCTTAGCTACAATCAGCTCTTGTACCTGGGCACACTCCTGAGGGCTTAGCCGCTCCTGAGGGCTTAGCCGCTCCCCCAGCTGAACCCCCTTGGAGGGCTCCATCTGTCCCTCCTGTTCTAAGAGGTCAGGTAGTGGCAGATTCTCCTGATCCTCCGAGGTGGTAGCGCATATGGCGGACACATCCTCTATCCTCTCATGGTATGGTTTGAGCATATTCACATGGAGCATGCGTCTCTCCCCTACCCCTGAGCAGGGGCCAATCACATAGGTGGTGTCACATCTCTGTTCCACCACCTGGTATGGGCCTTGCCAGATGGCCTGCAGCTTGTCTGTGTGGACCGGTTTTAAAATCAAAACCTTTTGTCCCACCTGAAAGCTGCGGTCTCTGGCTCCCCTATCGTACCAGCGGCGCTGACGTTGTTGGGCCGCCCGGAGGTTGGTGCGCACAGCCTGGGTTAGCGCCTCCAGACGGCCCCTGAACTCCAGTACGTAGGATACAATAGGAGTTCCGTCTGGGCTACTCTCCCCCTCCCAATGCTCTCTAATTAGGTCTAGTGGCCCTCGCACCCTTCTCCCAAACAGTAATTCAAAAGGGGAAAACCCTGTTGACTCTTGGGGTACCTCTCTATAAGCGAAGAGCAGATGGGGTAGAAAGCGCTCCCAGTCTTTATGAGCCTCTCCAAATGTACGGAGCATCTGCTTCAGCGTACCATTAAACCTTTCGCATAGACCATTGAACTGGGGGTGGTACGCCGAATTTACTATTGGCTTAATGCCACATATCTTCCATAGTTGTTGGGTTACCTCGGCGGTGAACTGGGTGCCTCTATCGGATATGATTTCTTGGGTAAACCCCACCCTGGAAAATATTTTCATTAAGGCCTCTGCCACAGTTTCGGCATGAATGTTGGTGAGGGCTATAGCCTCGGAGTACCGGGTGGCATAGTCCACTACAGTTAAAATATATCTTTTCCCGGAAGGACTGGGTTTTGGTAAGGGCCCCACTATATGTACGGCCACCCTACTGAAGGGTTCTTCAATAATGGGAAGAGGACATAACTTGGCTTTGTGGCGGTCACCTCGCTTGCCTACTCGCTGGCAAATGTCACAGGAGGTGCAGTATTGCCTCACATCCTTGGAGATCCCTGGCCAGAAGAAAGCGTGGGTTAACCTGTATCGGGTACGTGTCATCCCCAGATGCCCAGACAGGGGAATGTCGTGGGCAATCCGAAGCAGTTCTTGCCTATACTTCTGGGGAACCACTAACTGTTTAGTCGTTACTGTGGCCGACCCTCCCACTCCTCTTTTAGCAATGCGGTAAAGTAGCCCTTTCTCCCAGGTGTACCGCTCCCCCTCTAGCTCAGCCTGGTCAGCGTGTACCCTGTCCCTGTATACCTGTAGCGTGGGGTCTAAACCTCACCTCGGCCTCAAACTTAGTCGGGGTATCCCAGGACATAAGTGTCGTGTGGGGGTCATGGTCTCTTACCGCAGCCTCAGAGTGTGTCGGTGGAACCGTGGTGCGAGCCTGTTGCCGTGTGGTCACTGGATGGGCTTCCTGGTATGGGGCCTGGGGTACAAAAGCAGAGGTCATCTGGCCCAAGTCATTTCCCAGCATAACATCTGCTGGTAAATTTTGCATGAGGCCCACTTCTACCATCCCCCCTCCCACACCCCAATCCAAATGTACTTTGACAATGGGTAGTCGGTACACTGCTCCCCCTGCCACTCGTACTGCCACGGATCCGCCAGTGTGTGCCGAGTCAGGGACCAAATGGGGTGCTATCAAGGTTAAAGTAGCTCCTGAATCCCGAAGCCCCTGGACTTCTTTCCCCTCCAAGGTCACTGGCTGTCGATGATGCTTCCGGTTATCCGCTGGAATGCTCAACATCTCTTGAGTGGCCGGCTCCCGTTGATAATGATGGGCAGCAGCCCTTGGTGCCGGGTTCGGTCGGCCTTGGTTCCAGGCGGGTCTGCCCTGCTTTTGGGTGCACTCACGTGCCATATGTCCCCACTGTTTGCAGGTGTGGCATTGGATGTTGGCACGTCCGTTATATCTGGAGGGTGGTGGTAAAGTCCCTTGGGATTGACGAAAAGGGGAGGCTGTGAGAGCGGGGGGTGGTAGAGTACTGGGTGGTCCCGTGGGTCGAGGATAACTCTTGGTTAGGGGCCCATGATGTCTCCTCGCATCAAAATGCTGATCCGCTAATCGAGCCGCTTCGGTTAGGGTGAGAGGTTTCCTGTCTCGCACCCATTCTTGTGCCTCTGGGGACAAACCGTTGAAGAATTGCTCCAACAGCATTAACTGTCTCAGTTCCTCCAAAGTAGTGGCTTGGCTGGCTTGTATCCACCCTTGGGAAGCTTGGTCCAGCTTGTGTGCCCATTCAGCATGTGAATCCTTCTCTGGTTTGCGCAGGTTTCTAAACTTGCGCCTGTATGCCTCTGGAGTAATGGCGTATCTCTCTAATATCGCTCGCTTCACTTTATCATAATCCTTGCTGTCCTCACTGGGTACAGCGCGATATGCTTCTGCTGCCCGACCTGCCAGCTTGCCTGCTAGCAATGGGACCCATACTGTCCGTTCCAAGTCATGTAAATCACACAGTCTCTCAAAATCCTGAAAATACCCATCAATCTCATCCTTCTCCTCGCAAAACATTTTAAAGGCATGATAGGGAATTTTGGGTTTTACCTGGTTGTAGAGTGACCCAGTAGTGGATTCTGCTCGAGACTGTGTATACTGCGGACTGTGTGCCATCACGTACTCCTGCACATTCGCCATTACCATGTGCAGCATGGCATCTGATATAGGCTGTGGCAAAAATTCCAGCCTGGTCCTCATTTCTCTCTGGTAGAGGGTTTCTTCCATGGCTGCTGGTGGTGTAGCGATGCGGGCTCTGTCTCCCTCCATCAGCTCGGCAGTTAGTACAGCTTTGGATTTGTTGCTGGCTACCTTACCCCTGGCTTCTAGCAGTTCTTTTAATGTCTGCCCGCTTTAGCCTAGAATAATCCGTCTCCATTTACATCGGTAGTTCACATTGCACGAATTGCGCTTATCGGCTGTAAGGTTGGATCCCGTCACTTGCCACCAATTGTAGCGGAGTACAATATTAAACTCCACGATCTCCACTGGTAACCAGGGTAAATCCACAGTCAGCATTGAAAAGTAAGGCAATGTCCCAAATCTCCCCAGTAACCGGACAACACACAGCTCTGAGAGTCAACTGACTTTTTATTCACAGGCTTCCATATTTATAGAATTCCCCATGCAAGGGGTTTCCAAACAGCCAAATAGATTTAACAGGGGTAATACAGGGAGGACCAGATGGGGAACTTAACATTTTGGATAATTCTCCCATCAGGCATTGCTGCATGAGGGAAAAGTCGGTTGAGAGCTGGGGTCTGGGGTTATGTGTTGTGGGAGTTCGGTTTAAAACTGCCGAACACCGATTGGGCAACATAAAACAAAGTACTTGAATGCTAGTGGCTTACGGCTGCCAGCATACCAATTACTATGCCCACATAAGACCCAGCAGAATACATAGCCTATAATACAGACAACCTTTTAACATGTAACGTCCAGCGTTCTAGATGTGGCTAGGTTTTCCACAGATAATATAGACAGATCGGTTCTATGGGAAACCCATGAAGTATATATGAGAGGGAGGTTGATATCAGAAAAGGTTAAGAGGAAAAAAAATTAGGCAGGCTCAGAAAACAAACCTGTTAGAAGAAATACAGACTCTGGAACAGAAGCATAAAGAAAGCCATGATGAGCAAACCCTGACCCGGTTAACCAGGAAGAGAGAATCTCTACGGGAATTACTAGATCAGGAAACTAAGTGGGTGTTTGACAATACGAGCAAGAGAATCTATGCAATGGGAAATAAATCAGGGAAACTCCTAGCAAGGGTTATTAAATCTAAAAATGCACAAAATTATATCTTAAAAATCAAGGATAAGAAAGGGGACATGAAGCATTCAACTAAAGATATTATAGAAACTTTAAAAGGATACTACCAAAACCTATATAAAGTTAATAAAGATCTAGATATAACAGAAACACAGAATAAATTAAAAAAAAAATTGGACAATACTTAGAGGAGTCCAAGGCCTTACGACTGTCTGCAGAAGATGCTATGAACTTAGAGAAAGAAATATCCAGAGAAGAAATAAGTAGAGCAATTAAATACATCAAAGTGGGAAACAGTCCGGTTTCTGATGGGTACACCTCTTTTTATTATAAAAGATATGAAAATATTCTTGTCCCTTACTTTATGGATTATAACAACTCAATTGGGAGAAGCCTGGCAAACCGCGAGGAGTCCCTGGGAGCCCACATAACTCTCATAGAAAAGGAGGGTAAGGACCCAACAATCTGTACAAGTTATAGGCCCATATCCCTAATAAATGTCGATATAAAGATTTATGCGAAGATCTTGGCAGAGAGAATAAGACCATTTATGGCAGGGTTGATAGATAAAGATCAGGCGGGCTTTGTCCCTGGGAGGGAAACACAGGACAACCTGCTGAGAGGACTTTTCCTGATTTAGAAAGCCAGGAAGAACCAAAAACCGGTAATATTTATGTCCCTCAATGCTGAAAAAGCATTCGACAGGTTGGATTGGAAATACATGATAGCAACGCTCAGATATATAGGTCTGGGCCCCAAAATGCTTAGGTTGATTGAAGCATTATATTCTAAATCCTTGGCTAAGCTCTGAGTACCATGTCAGAGAACTTTCCGCTCTTCAACGGGACCCGTCAGGGCTGCCTCCTCTCCCCCCTACTGTTTGTCCTTTCATTAGAGCCATTAGAGCCTTTATTGGCTACAATTAGATCCAATGGGGAGATAGGGGGAGTGAGGGTGGACGGGAGGGAACACAAGATCTCTGCGTTTGCGGACAACATGATCCCACATTGCATCGGAAATCCTGTGTAGATCTAGAAAGGAGGGAGGACTACAATTACCAGATTTTAAAAGATACTATGAGGCAGCGGTTTTGAAAAGAAAAACCGATTGGTGTCAGGAGGAGGGACAAAGGAAAAAATGGGTCGATATAGAGGAGAATTTGAGTGGTAATGTCCTGGGAATAAGAATATGGATACCAAAAAAATATAGAGGTCTTTCAGGGGATATCCCAGTAATAACTAAAGAAGCCTTCAGAATATGGGACAGAACATGTAAAAACGGGAACAGACTACTTTCCACCAGGGAAAGAGGGGGGGCCGATTCCTGAGATGGGCAACGACAGATACACTAAAACTAAAAGATGTAATGAAAGGAGACACTCTGAGACCTTTGATAGATCTACAAGAAATGTTTGGTGTTACGGAGGGGGATGACTGGAGGTATAAGCAAGTCCAGCACTTTGTTCAATCCTTACCGATGCCCCTACGCCCGGAGGATGAGCCGAACCCATGGGAGAAGCTCATAGACCGGAGGGCCTCAGGTAAACAGGGGATAACCAGCATATACAGAATACTATCTCCAAAGGGAGGACTGTTGAAATCGGTAAGGGCTTGGGAGGTAGAATTAAAACAAAATCTACCAGAGGACAAGAAGGGACAGGTCCTGGACTACGTCCACTCCTATAGACACTAAAATAAGAGAAATTAATTATAAACTTTTAAGCAGATGGTACTTCGTCCCATCAAGACTGCATAGAATAGCTAGAGAGATGTCACCTCTCTGCTGGCATTTCATGCTCACATTTGGTGGCAGTGCCCTCGGATACAGATATTCTGAAAAGAGGTTCTAGGTCTGATAAAAAAAGATAAGCGGGACTGAAGTGAAATGTGATCCCTGGGAATGCCTATTCCACTGCACAATGACTCCAAAGAAAAAATATAGATCATCCTTGGTTCCTTACCTCCTGAATGGAGCAAAGGTAGTAATACCTAAAAACTGGAAGGAAGAAAAAGCACCATCAGTGGGGGAATGGATCAGGGAGGTGGGTAAGATGGGAAACATGGAGGAATTATTGTCTATCCAAAATGAATGCAGGCCCAGATTTGAAGAGATCTGGGGAGGCTGGAGAGAGTTTAGGAGAACAGTAACTTTTACTGACATCCTGGGTCAGTAAAGAGGCGAGGGGAGGAGGAACCATATAGGAGTTTTTTTTTCTCTCTCTTTCTCCTTTAAATTTGAACACCGGGCACAAGCACTTTAGGGACTTGACACACTGTAAATTACCTGTAAAAGGTAGTGTCCGAAGTGGAACAAGTATGCTGGAGATCCAGGCAAAGCGTCGTCAGGCAGATACGGTCGGCAATGGATCAGGCAAATAGTTCAATATCGGATTCCGGAGAAGGGTCAGGCAGGCAAAGGTCATACACGATCTGGCGATAAGGTACAAAATCAGCAGGCTGTAGAATAGTCGGGATATCAGGCAGGAGTTCAATACAAGGAAGATTACTAAAGACAAAAAACCCAGGAAGTAATCCAAATAAACGGGCGCTGAGTGATGACCTCACTTCCTATTTAAAGGCTGTCCAGAATGAGAATTGTCCACAGCTGGCAGCAGGTGGAGCTAGTGAGTCCGAGGTGTGTGTTGAACACAATAAGGATATTCCCAAGGTCTAGATCTCTTCTGTGGCACATCAGGTTTAAGAGACCAGGAAGACCCAGGTTCGAATACACCCCGGGACATGACACACACTAAAAAGTGAATGTCAAACAGACAGATTTCTCACCGCTCCAGGTGAGCCCCATGTGCAATCAAGGGTTGTTGAACCACCAAGGTGCTGGCAATGCTAATGATAGAAAATAGAAGGACGAAAACTGGACAGCCGCACTCCGAAATCACTTAAAAGAAGTTGTCTTTTATTTTTCAACTGTACACACAGTCACTGCAACCAACAATATACAGTGTGGCCGACGCGTTTCGCACTTACAGACAGTGCTTAGTAATGGCTAACGACTGTGTGTACAGTTGAAAAATAAAAGACAACTTCTTTTAAGTGATTTCGGAGTGCGGCTGTCCAGTTTTCGTCCTTCTATTTGCTAATAAGTGAATGTCGATCCATACAAACGGGGGACTGTCTGGGCAGGAATGCTCAGCCCCGCCAGTTAGATTTCCCTGGAGGGTAAACCATTTTATGTATAGAACACTTTTGCACTTTCAATGCAAGGGTGGCTCTAAACCCCTAGCTCTAAATATTTTTTTTTTCCACAGGCTCAATAAGAGACAGAGGGCCAGATTCTCTAAGAAATCCGGCCGCGTACAGTAGCGTAAGCCATTTACACTACGCCGCCGCATCGTACTAGAGCAAGTGCCGTATTCCCTAAGCATTTGCTCTGTAGTTTGCGTTGGCGTAGCGAAAATGGCCCAGCGTAAGCCCGCGTAATTCAAATGGGGCGGCTTGTTTTTAAATTAAGCGCGCCCCCGCGTCGAATGAACTGCGCATGCGCCGGCTGGGGAAAAAGCCCAGTGCGCATGCTCCAGCTCACGTCGGAAAGCGTCGTAGAAAACGACGTCAAAACAACGTGATTGTCACTACGCAATGCCCTATTCGCGAACGACTTAGTAAAACGACGTAAGCAACGGAAAAAGCCGACGCTGACCCGACGCCATACTTAACATGGCATCCGACGGCACCCGACGGCATCCGACGGGACTTCGTAAGGTTACTCCTCATAGAAGCAGGGGTAACCTTACGAGTTCGTAAACGAAGTACGCGACGGCGTAAAAGCGATCGGGAATCGGCGTAGTAGCCTCATTTGCATAGGCAAATGAGAAAACAACGTAAAGGCCACCTAGTGGCCGGAGTTGTCATTACAACTACAATCCGCAAGTGTAATGGTATTACACTTGTCGGATGTTGCAGCGTATCTATGCCAAATAGATGCTAAGCATCACTCGCATAGATACGAGCCAAAAAAAATCGGCGATACGACGGGGTATCTGAGATACTCCGTCGTAGCGCCGCTGAGAATCTGGCCCAGAGGGTATTTTTTCCCTCCCCCCTCTTTTTTTATTTTTTTTCGGCACTATGGCACTTTGACACTTCAATATAAGAGGCCCAACTTACAGGTCAGTCCACCAATAAGAAAAAATGGGGAGCGCACATATTACATATGTAAAACCTCGCCTAATGGATATTCCTAATGGGAAATCCATATGCAGAGCTTATTACGGGAGAATTTGCCTCCCCCTCTTGAGAGGCAATCCCCTACCCCCCTTCCCCTTTTAAAAAAAAAATAAAAATTCTCTTCTTTCTCCCCCGCTGCCCCTCTCTTTATACCCCCGAGACCTTTTCTCCCGCCTCCCCCACAGATTTTGCCGATATGTAAACCTAGACCCTTCTGGGAGAGATATAAATCTGGCTTATATTCAAGTCTCGACAGGAAGATAGCATTATGAGCCCGAGACACAAGGTATTTCCTATAATAAAAATATTAAATCAAGGTGAGCAGGTTGAGATTGGGGGGAGGGGGGGGAGTTTTACAGTTTATTTTTCTTGTATATGTATGGAAAATGCAATATTTTTGTAATGATGACTAAATGAAAACCAAATAAAGAGATTTAAAAAAAGTAATGTGCTGTAGGCCGACCCCTCATTGCCTTTAATAGAGCTGTTCTTTGTATCATTCAGTCCATAATTCCACCAGAATGGTCTCCCAACATATATATATTCCCCCATGCGATGGTTTAGATATTATCAGCTTGACATCAGTGTCAGAGGCGATTCAGTTCGCATGTGCCGCGCCATATAAGTTTTCATTCATTCATTCATTCATTATCAGATCTTCTGTCCAGACAATGCGGCAGTGGAAATTCTTGCCAGTATTTTTTTTAAAAGGTAGAAAGGTCTTTTTCATCCATATGTGTCACAGCCTTCAGCATATTATTAATAACTGATTCAACATGTTTCAAATCATGACTAGAGTGATGAATTTCACTCACCCCTCTTATAAAATCTTTAAAATCTGTCTGCTGGGAAAATCCGTCGGCTCGCCCGTACACACGATCGAATCTGTCTGCTGGGACGGTCTGTCAGACCGTTTCCAGCAGATAGATTTGATCTTGTGTACGCGGCCTAATACAGCGATCAGAAAAACGATTGCTTAGTGACGCTGGCAATAGGGGGTGAAAGGGTTAACTAGGGTGGTGATCAAGGGGTTAAACCTTTATTAGGGGGGTACGGGGCTACCCTGGACCTAACACTAACTGCCTGTCACACTGACACTAAATGCAGTGATCAGTAAATATATGATCACTGCAATCAGTAAAATTGTGACAGGAGGCTGGGGGGGGGGTGATCTGAAGGGGTTAAATGTGCCTATGTGTGTAGTGTCAGTGTAGTGTTGGTGGGACTTACTGTGATGTTTTCTCTCCTCTCGGCGGATTAAAAATACCGCCGAGAGGAGAGGTGACATCACTTCCTCTGCCAGTGTTTACATTATACAGGCAGAGGAAGTGACAAGGCGGAGGCTCAGGGGATTGGCTGGGAGCGATCACGAGGGGGCAGACAAAAACGAACAGCCGCCCCCTCGTCCCGGATCGCTCCCGGAGGTAAGCCGCCCGCTGCACGCAGCGGAGGGGGTCCCGATCAGACCCCCGACCCGCAAGAAGGCAGGGACGTACATGTACACCCATCTGCCTGTACGTGTCATTCTGTGGACGTACATAGTCGTGCGGCGGGCGTTAAGCGGTTAAAGAAAAAAAATTTTTTACTCACCACATTTGAAGCTCCACCTTGCCAGTTCCAGTCTTCTGGTACACGGCAGTCTTTTCTTTCTTCAGTTTCCAATCTCCAGAGAATAATTCTGGGGTTCCAAACTTGTTTAGTCTTGTATATCAGACTCTCTTATGTCACAACCAGACATTAGAGTCACAGCACAGGTCGTTTTCTTCACCAGACTTCTTGTCCACCTCACAGGATTGTTGTCACCACCGACTTCTGTTACTAAGTCCTGAGAATGCGCTTCTGGTCACTTCAACGGCACCAATGTAGTCTTATCATAAAATTAACACGTCAAAGGGTCTTCTGTACCTTTGATATGTAAGAATTCAGCTGGCTTGGACAGTTCAACTGAATTCCTGGTCAATATGGTACTGCAATATAATATATTGTGCAATACATATAACATCATATATAAAATACCTGCACATATATATTAATATTACAACAGTAGGCTCCATCCACATGAGTCTCCGGATGCCAAGCTCTTCCCAGGAAGTATTCCCTGCACTAAGGATATCCTTGTATAAATGTGGTAAGCTGCGCTGCGTGAATTAATACATCAATATTAGCTAACGATGATAAACATAAATATGCATTGAATGCAAAAAAGAATATAAATACTTAATATAAATGAAAAAAGTATAAACAAGGACCAACACCAAGTGCTCCAATCAGTGACAATTATCATCAAAGAAAGCAAAACTAAATGAATATATTGAGAAAGTTCATAGGTGTCTATATTCAACTCCAGGGGTAGTTCCAACTTCGGTGAGTTCAGAGAGATGTCCCAGAAAGGTTGTGATTCTACAGGACAGAATAGAGCCTCCACCTCCACCTCTTAATAAGAATCTGCTTACCAGATAAATAAAATCAATGAGCATCAACAACACGCCTGGCTGGATTGCTTAGGCACTATCCTAGTGGGTTCCTGTGTGGATCTCCAAAGTCTGTCCCAAACGACTGGGTCTCAAAAACAATTGCTCCCAATATGTAGCCCGAGGAGAAAAAGAAAAGGGATGCTGACATAGAGTAGTACCGTGTGAAATGTATTTAATATATAAAATTCATTGCACTTACAAATGTCAAATCTTAAAAGTAGCATAAAATAATTAGCCGGCCGGCTCTCACAATCCGCCCGTCCTTCCGGATGGTCGTGAGGATAAAAACAATAGTGACGTCAGCACGCCGTTCCTCCCTACGCCGTTTCGTCCAATCGCAGACTTCTTCCTGATATAAACATATCAGATCTCAGACCATCACTGACGCACCAGCAAACCGGTCATGCTGAACGATGTTTTTAGACAGCATAAAGTTCTGTGCAGCTTCACCCTTTCACGTCTGTCACATATGCACAGGGTGAACCTGCTCTCATCTGTGAAAAGCATGGGGCACCAAAGGCGGACCTGCCAATTCTGGTGTTCAATGGAAAATGCCAATCGAGCTCCACAGTGTCTGGCAGTGAGCACACTAGAGTAGAGTAGTAGGTTCAGGTGTATAACTTTGATTGGAAACACTCCTGCTTCCCACAATGTAGCTTTTGTCACCACTCTAGCCATAGTGAGTGAGTGAGTGAGTGAGTGAGTGAGTGAGTGAGTGAGTGAGTGAGTAAGTGAGTGAGAAACTTATATAGCGCAACACATGCAAACTGAATCGCCTCTGGGTACTTGGTATACATTCCCTCAGAAGAGATGGGTCTTAATCTTTCTCCTAAAGGCCAGGTGGTTTACCTCCAACCGGATGTTGGTTGGTAGAGCGTTCCATAGTCTGGGTCCTTGGACCGCAAATCTTCGTTCTCTTTTGGAATGAGTCTGCGTAGTAGGCGCAGCAGATGGTGAGATACGTTGTCTACTGACCCTATTTGTGCATCCATTGTCATTTTGATGGCGAAGATGACTCTGGTTTGACCCAGAATGGGCGGGGGCGTCTATGTTGTTGCGGAATGAATCTTTCGATTAGCCTGAAACAAGAGAAGTTCTGTTTTTGAGCCATTGAGTTTAAGATAACTCTTAGTCATCCAATTTTCTATCAAGAAAAGGCATTTCTCTAGTCCGAGATACTGATCCTTTTTGTTGCAAATGCGAAAATATAGTTGTGTGTCGTCTGCATAAGAGTGGTAAAGTAACTTCTGGTTACTGATGATTTCAAAAAGAGGGCGGAGATAGATATTGAACAGAACAGGCGACAATGGTGATCCCTGGAGGACTCCGCATGACACTTTGAGTTTTTCAGAAGTGAAAGGACCAAGTTTCACTATTTGTGATCGGTTTTCCAAGAAGGAGGAGAACCAAGATAAATCACATTCCGCGACTATGGCTACTTCAGCTAGCCGTGTCAGCAATAATTGGTGGTCTACCGTATCAAAAGCTGCGCTTAGGTCCAGCAGTACTAGAAGACAAGATTCTCCTTCGTCTGTGGCCTCTAGAGCGTCATCCCATATTTTGAGCAGTGCAGTTTCTGTCCCGAGATCAGGACGGAAACTGGACTGGAATGGGTCAAGTAATTTATGGGTGTCCAAATGATGTTGTACAACTACTTTCTTCATTACCCTGGGGAAGACATTTAGGCCTGTTATGGGACGACGGTGGTTAGGGTCTTTGGGGTCGAGGGTGTTTTTTTTAGAATTGGTTTGATTATACCTTGTTTCAGCAAGGGTGGCACCATGCCTTCCTTAAATGACTGGTTTATGAGCTGCATGATAGCTGGTGCCAAGATATCGGCACATTCTTTCAGCAGTTTAGTGGGAATGATATCATTGGCGCTGTGCTATTTCGCAAAGTCCCGTGATATTTTTAGTGGCATCGATGGAAATGGGTTTTAGAGTGAAGTTAGATGATTGGGGCAGAATTATGTGGGTGTTAGGTTTGTGATTTAGGGGGGGGGGGGGTAGATGGAGGTTCTACTTTGCTGAATACTTTCACGGATTCTTTCAATTTTATTGATGAAATAATCCGATAATTAGTTGCAAAAATCTTGTGAATCAGAAATAGGGGCTTCTAGACAGACTGGGTTCATGGTCTTGGGGACTAGATTGAAGAGTTTGCGGGGGCGGTTTAGGGCATTAGTGATAATATTGGAAAAATTATTTTTTTGGCAATAAAGATTTCTTTATGGTATTTTTTTTGTTATTATCTTATAGATAGTGTGATTTTCCTCTGAAGAGCTTATTTTCCAGGATGCTTTAGCTCTTCTGCGCTCTTGCTTTAGCAACGACATCTGGTTGGTAAACCAGCTGGAGTTGTTTTTCCGGATACACGTTGTGCGTTTTGGCGCTACTACGTTGGCTGACTGTAGTAGAGCCTGGTTTATGGCATCAAGAGTTTCTGTGGCTGTTTGATGTGGTTGGATTGTTTTTATTTTGTTCCCTAATGTAGTTTTTAAGAGCTCTGAATGGAGCTTCTTCTGAGATCTCGTCCAGTGTGTTGTCACCGGTTTTAGCATTTTTTTTGAGGGGGCATTTATGGTAATTGTGAATTTAATGGCATGGTGATCTGTCCATGGCTGCGGCTCATTTTCCCGAATATTAATTTCCAGATCTTGTCTGATAATGCGATCGAGCGTGTGGCCTGAGGTATGTGTGGGCCCACATACTAGTTGCTGCAGACCTAATCCTTCCAAATGGTCAATGCAGGCGTCGGCGACGGGGTCCTGAGAGGAGTTGGCCCAGAGGTTAAAATCCCTGAGCAGCAGGAGGTGTTTAGTGTTTAGGGTATAGGTGGAGATGAACTCTGTCAATGACATGAGCATGTGCGTTTTTGGACCCGGTGGTCTATAGCACAGGAATATGTAAACGGTGTACTGGGGGTTTGTTTGCAGTTGCAGAGTGAGGGTTTCCATAAATGCGTGTAATTTTTAACTGTCGATCGGCGATTGATTCTTAACGGTTGCTCATTCCTTAGGGCTTTTGTGGTGACGGCTGGTAATATCGAGGCAAATGGCTTTAGGCCCCAAATGATTTCTGCAGAGTATCTCAGATTAGGCATAGTCGCAGAAAATGCGGGGAAAAGTGACATTGATCGGGGAGGTATTTGATGATGATTGGAAGGAAGATTTCCAAGTGAACCTCCACTCGCTAAGTCTTCCCTCTCCATTTGATCCAGAGGAAGGCGGAAAAAAAACATCCGTGCTGTACCAATCTGCAGGGGCCGGGAAAAAAAATTCCTTCCTGATCCCACAAGGGCGATCGGGCGAGCCCTGGATCAAATGCTGAATGGTTAAAGTCCCTCAATTTATAGCTGTTATAGCTAATGGAGGGGGGGCATTGGGGGAGGGGGGGTAGGCACCCCTGAGTTCCCAGGTAGGGAGCAAATTCCAGCGATAGGGCTGTGGAAGGGAAAGTGGGGGTGAGTGGTAGGGGTGTCTCAATTGCTGAGATGTAGCAAGATGGCCGCCGAACCGGGCCTAGGCCCAAGCCGGGGGCTAAGGTTCTGGGGTACTGAGGGGAAACGGAGGAGATCCTGCTGGGGAGCCGAGGGGTGAAAGTGGGGAACCGTGGGTTTAGTGAAGTTTGCGGGGGGGTTTAAACTGTTGTGAGTGCTGCAGCTGCCGCAGACTTTCCTAGCTGCGGCCGCCGCAACTTTGTGCGGCATTGTACGGGCCCAATGTTGGGGATGGGGGGAGTGGTGGCGGGGAGATTATGGACGCGGATGGGGGTGTGGGGGAAAACAGGTCGGCCGTTACTCAGGCCGTAACTCCGTTGGATTATCCTTAGAAGGACGGCCGCACACTGTCCCAGGGGAGGAGGGAGAAACCACAGCCCAGAGAAAAACAGGCTTACCTGTGAGGCCCCCGGGAGAACGTGCCTGCAGGTGGGTATTGTTCACCTGGATAGGCCTCTCTCACTAGCCTAGCAACCAGGGTGTCTCACGGAAACCTTGGTAGAGTCTCTGCCACCACCTTGGCAAAGATGGAGATATGTTCGGGCCAGAATCCTCTCAGCACAGGATTTAGCACCCGGATCTCTCTTGAATAAGTCCTTGCGAACTCAGAACTGACAGGCAACTTTCACTCACCCTCTCAGTAATAGAGCGCCCTTCAATGAAGTTTAAGGCCTCTCCTGAGCGTACCAGCCTTGTGCTCTGTGCTCTCCAGAACAGGTGCTTCATTAGGTGGCTTCCTCCCTCTAGGACGGACAGCACAGGACCACTCTGCATCTGTAGACCGAGGCTGACAACTGGGCCTACCTGGTAGATCACAGCTCCAGACCAACGTGGTCCCGGAGCCAGGAACTCTTGAACACACACCCCCGGCCATGAGGGCCACTCACAAGGATGGTGGGACGACTGACCAGGAATAGACGACCCCGAACTAATGACGTCTGTCAGTGAGACAGACTCGATCAACTCCCACTGATTGGCTGCCGAGGAAGAACACCAATACACCGTGACTGCTGCCACCCTTGGCCTGGGGTGGTAGCAACACCCCAGACAACAACAGTGGTCACTCACAGTACAGCCATGGCTGGAACTGAGGCCCAAATTTGGCAAAAACTACACAGTCAGAGGTAGTTGAATCTCGGACTACCCTCTAAATTTGAAGGCAGCGCCAGCTAGAAAATAGTAGGGCACTACACTTACATTTAGGTAAGTGTAGTCAGGCACAGGGAGAGCTTGAGAAAGGAGCACGCACCTCATACAATTTCCTGGTGCTCAGAAACCAGTCGCTGTATGCCAGCTACGTCACATTGCTGAACTCTGCATCCCAGCCCTCTCTGTGATCATCAGGCTGTGCTCCAGGCCTCGCTTTGGTTCCTGCCACAAACCCCGGAAGTCTCCTATGAACAGGACGCCAGACAAACAGAGCACACCATCCTGCTGACTACAGAGATGAAGCGTGACAGTACTGGATTTCTCTGTGCCTGACTACACTTACCTAAATGTGAGTTTTTTAATGCATTTTACATAAAAAATAGAGCCAAGTCAATAATGATAGCCATATATTATATCAAAATATTGTTTTGTTTTTACCAAAAAGATCTTGGTGAACTTGTCCCTGTAAATTTTATACCACTATTTGAATGACCAATTATCCCCTACGATTTGCACTGTAGTCTTGTATTATATTGCGCTAACTATAGCTTGCGGCTATATCAAATAACCTTGAAAGGGCTTGTTTCTCTACTGTAAACAGAGTAAAATGACTGACTAGAAGGATTACAGTGGGATAGTTTTGTTCAGTACTGACAACATTGCAGAATCATTTAGCTTTAGGTGCAAGATATAACATTTTGCTTTGATAAAACAAGACACACAGGAAACTTATGGGAAACCATTAAGCAGTTATTTTCATTGTGCTAAAAGCAGCAGAGCATTGTACTTTAAAAATATTTGATTTTTTTTACATTTTTTTCTAGGCTTTTTTTAAATAAAAAACACTTAGCACTATCAGGTAATACTATGTTGTTTTTCTTACCTTTTCTGAAGTCTTCAGGCAGTTCAAGTGATGTCTCAGCATTCTCATTCTCAGCACTGGGTGGTCCTCAATGATGCAAAGATAGGAGCTTATGTGATGATGTTGGGCTTTAGAGTCCTTTCATACAAGCTTTTCGATCAGGTACATCTGTTAGTTTTTCAAGAAGACCTGATCGGTAGCCCTATGTGGGCTGGATAGGAAGTAGCCTGATGTAAATGCATAGCTCTCTGTCCCTCTTTATTTGTTTCTCATTTTGGTCTGATCTATATAGGTTTATATAAAATGCACTACTTATCTATCAAAAGGGGTTTTACAGCGCTAAACTTTTCATCCAATTTCTAAATTGCTGCCCTTCTAAATTACAAAAAAAACAATATAAAAGAATAGTAGTGGTAAAAAGCCACTTGTGGGGTCCAATGTGTTTTATCAAGTCCAAAGTCAGCACAGCCCTCTACCAGGAAATTCTACAGCACTTCATGCCTCCCTCTGGTAACCAGCTTTATGGAGATGTTGACTTAATTTTCCAGCAGGGCTTGGCACCTGCCCACACTGGTACTGGTTTAAACATCATGGTATCACTGTGCTTGATTGTACAGCAAACTTGCCTGACCTAAACCCCATAGAGAATCCGTGGGGTATTGTCCAGAGGAAGATGAGAGACACCTGACTTCTAAATGTTTTTTTTCCTTTGTCTGAATTTCTCACTTTATGATCGCCTCCATGCCACGCCTCATTGATGCGGTAATTCATACAAAAATGTGTCTGACCAAGTATTGAATACATACTATACTGTAGAGAGAAAGGAGTCACCGCTCCAGGTGGGATCACTAAATGGTTACAGGTGGTGCAGGATACCGAGGGTGCTGGCGGTGCACTAAGCAAAATGAAGACAAAGAAAAATGGATAGCCGCACTCCAAAACCTGATGGGTGGTCTTTTATTCAATAGACAGCATGTACAAAAATAGGGTCACAGCAGTAGAAACAAGGAACAGCCGACGCGTTTCGCACTGGATCAGTGCTTATTCATGGCTAATGAAGCATTAAAACTGTTAGGTATATATAGAACATAGGGTGAACATGTGACCAATCTCAATTAATTGCCGGGAGGAGCCTATGATATTAGGACAACCCCTGATGCCAATGAGATAGTCACATTACACCTGTGCACACCAGAGCAAGAAAAAACAAACAAATACACACAAATGTGAAACCAATAATCAAAATGTATAAATAATAGCACATTATAAACATAATGCACATATAAAATACTGTATATGTGGTACATACATAGTACTACAGTGACACAAAATGGTAAAACATGAGGCAATGATGAATAAAGTAAAATAAAAGCTTAAAGACGATGCAATTCAAACCACAATAGGCTGTAAAAAGAGCATAAGATAAACTATGCAAATGAAATGCACCTATAATGGTGATGGAGCAAATAAATATGAATAAAAGTGAAAATAAATGTGAATGTGTGTGTCGATATGAATGAAAACATATGTAATGAAATGAAGCACTAAATCTATCTAACAACTTGGTAAATGTCAGAAAGAATAGATCTATGTGTGTATTGGAGATGGATTCATCCATTATGGTGACGTGCATATAAACATAATTGAGAATGTGGATGTAAAGGGTTACCCGAAATTAAATGACAACAATCGGGAAAAATGCACCCATAAATACATCCAATCATAAAAAATATATTCATACATAAAAGAAAAGAGTGGCAAATTGTGTCAAAGCATGTAGACACATCGTAGCCAAATATGAAAAGTGTGAAAAAAGTGAATGAAAGTGAAATGGAAATAATTAATAATGGGCGTCACTGAAGTGAGAGACCAAAACATAATGTGATCAAAGGTGTCAGCAAATGTGAAAAACTTCCGTGTAGGGATGCTGGTATATGTATTCTAAAACATTTGGGTCAAGGCAAAAGAGAAAGGTAAAAAGGTTCTCAATATGAGAATGTAATGTAAACGAAGTCCAAAGCTGGCCCAATGAAATAGTGAATTTTTAATTTTATATATAGAATGATAATAATGTCTGCTGAAAGTAAAAGGACCCATTGGCTATAACAGCAGAATGATGTATATAAAAAAAGTATATATAATATATATATAAAATACACCTATATAGAAAATGAAGGAAGTTAATTAAAAGGTTGTCTTCTATGGGTGGAATGAAAATTAAACTATGACAAACACATGTATAGATCCCTATACATGTGTTTGTCATAGTTTAATTTTCATTCCACCCATAGAAGACAACCTTTTAATTAACTTCCTTCATTTTCTATATAGGTGTATTTTATATATATATTATATATACTTTTTTTATATACATCATTCTGCTGTTATAGCCAATGGGTCCTTTTACTTTCAGCAGACATTATTATCATTCTATATATAAAATTAAAAATTCACTATTTCATTGGGCCAGCTTTGGACTTCGTTTACATTACATTCTCATATTGAGAACCTTTTTACCTTTCTCTTTTGCCTTGACCCAAATGTTTTAGAATACATATACCAGCATCCCTACACGGAAGTTTTTCACATTTGCTGACACCTTTGATCACATTATGTTTTGGTCTCTCACTTCAGTGACGCCCATTATTAATTATTTCCATTTCACTTTCATTCACTTTTTTCACACTTTTCATATTTGGCTACGATGTGTCTACATGCTTTGACACAATTTGCCACTCTTTTCTTTTATGTATGAATATATTTTTTATGATTGGATGTATTTATGGGTGCATTTTTCCCGATTGTTGTCATTTAATTTCGGGTAACCCTTTACATCCACATTCTCAATTATGTTTATATGCACGTCACCATAATGGATGAATCCATCTCCAATACACACATAGATCTATTCTTTCTGACATTTACCAAGTTGTTAGATAGATTTAGTGCTTCATTTCATTACATATGTTTTCATTCATATCGACACACACATTCACATTTATTTTCACTTTTATTCATATTTATTTGCTCCATCACCATTATACATTTCATTTGCATAGTTTATCTTATGCTCTTTTTACAGCCTATTGTGGTTTGAATTGCATCGTCTTTAAGCTTTTATTTTACTTTATTCATCATTGCCTCATGTTTTACCATTTTGTGTCACTGTAGTACTATGTATGTACCACATATACAGTATTTTATATGTGCATTATGTTTATAATGTGCTATTATTTATACATTTTGATTATTGGTTTCACATTTGTGTGTATTTGTTTGTTTTTTCTTGCTCTGGTGTGCACAGGTGTAATGTGACTATCTCATTGGCATCAGGGGTTGTCCTAATATCATAGGCTCCTCCCGGGCAATTAATTGAGATTGGTCACATGTTCACCCTATGTTCTATATATACCTAACAGTTTTAATGCTTCATTAGCCATGAATAAGCACTGATCCAGTGCGAAACGCGTCGGCTGTTCCTTGTTTCTACTGCTGTGACCCTATTTTTGTACATGCTGTCTATTGAATAAAAGACCACCCATCAGGTTTTGGAGTGCGGCTATCCATTTTTCTTTGTCTTCACATACTATACTGTACATGGACAAACTTTTCAGAAAGCCAACATTTCTGTATTACAAAAGTCCTATTTTTTATTGGTCTTAAGTAATAATCAAATTTTCCGAGATGCTGAATTTTGGGTTTTCACTAGCTGTAAGCCCTAATCATCAAAAAATGAATAAATGTTTGGAATAAGTCACTCTGTGTGTAACACATCTATATAAAATATATGAGTTTGACTTTTTCAATTGAATTACTAAAATAAATTAACTTTCTAACGATATTCTAATTTTATGAGATGCACCTATAGTGGAGTTTTCTCATATTTGACTACAAAAGTGAAAATACACTTTAAGTTTAGAGGCTAGGTATAGCTTTAGTCTTTGGGGCTAGGTTAGTATTTAATAATAAACATACTTAGTACTAAGTTACGGCTGAGATAAATGTGTGTTGTTATTTCACTAGTACAGTTTTTTTAAATATGATTTTGTTACCACAAAGATAACAATGGCAGGAAGAGCTGGATTATGAGTCCTCTCCACATTCTTTTTGCTACCTGAGCCTAATCGTCTCACTGAGGATGCACAATTTAACACTGGTTAGGTCTGGAAGTCACAGATATAAATCTTGCCTAAGCTGTAATACCCTGACTTTCTGAAATGTAAGAAAACCTATCATAAAAATATGCCTGAAATCTCATTAACTGAATGGGTTAAAATGTATAATTAAAAACAGAAAGATAATATGCAACTCAAGCATGAAAGGATTTAAATGTTTGGAATTAACTAAAGCACTTTAGGGAAAGTAATTTTATGGATTTCACTTTTATGAAACACATGTAAATTTTACTTCAATCCATAGCAAATCCAATAATTTTTTTTTCCCTGTCTTCTACAGTGTTTTTTTTCTTCATTTAGAATAGGACTCTTAAGTAAATCATCATTGAATAAAGTGCAATAATGAGCTGTTGAGAAAATTAAGCAGAGCTTCTTCATTTGCTGAAATTTTAGTTTTACTATTCTTTCTAAATTATCATGAAAAAGTGAATTAGATACATTAAACTTATTAACGTGTACTGGTCATTCATACATAGTGGAGATAGCCAGTGGAGTAGCAATGGGAAGTACACAAGGTTTTAACTGCCACTGGATCAATGGTCACAAAGGGCTCAGTTTTGACTGTATCTAATATTTAGGGACTCATTAATGACAGGAATAGTACCACTGGATTGGTGTAGAGCCAATGTGGTGCATATATTTAAAAAGGGAACAAAGGGCCAGATTCACAGAGCCATTACGCCTGTCTAACTGGTGTTAGACTGGAGTAATTTCAAATTACGCACGTTTTTTAGCTAGTCGAAAACCTCAAACCATGAATAGACGGCTGCGGGCTTCAATTCGACTGGATTACGTGTTCGTACGCCTTCGGATCTACGCTGCAATAAAATTGCGGCCACTGGGTGGACTTCCCGTCGTTTTCCGCGTCGGGGTATGCAAATGAGCTTTTGCCGGCGATCCCCGAAATTACGATCTTCAATCGCAATCTCTTACGGCACCTTTAGTCATCTTTTATTTGCGTAACACTATACCATCTTTTTGCTGCTCTAATATTAGACAGCCCATGTTAAGTATGGCCGTCGTTCCCGCGTCAAATTTCTACGTTTTCCGACGTCTTTTATTATTTTTTACGTAAGTCGTCTGGGAATAGGAATGTTCGTAAACGACGCTACTCAAACAACGAATGACGTAACAACGTGATTTCGCGCAATGCACGGCAGGAAATTTCTGAACGGAGCATGTGCAGTTCGACCGCCGCGCTTAATTTAAATGCTTCACGCCCCCTAATCGCGTATTTCGATTACGTGGCGAGAAATAGACTACGCCGCCGTAGCGTACGGGCAAAAATCTACCAGGATTCGGTGTAGAGCCTGGTAAAATACGGCAGCGTAGAGTATTTCGATTACGCAGCGCAATATTAAGTGTATGTGAATCTGGCCCAAAGTCTTTACCAAGTAACTATAGACCTGTTAGTTTAACTTCTATAGTTGGGAAGATACTGGAACGTTTAATAAAAGACCACATGGATGAGTTCTTGCTGGAAACAAACTATTTAAGCAGCAGACAGCATAGATTCATGAAAGACAGAAGTTGTCAGACAAACCTGATTTCCTTTTATGAAGAGGTAAGTAAAACCCTGGACAGAGGCGTGGCAGGGGACGTGGTATACTTGGATTTTGCAAAAGCGTTCGATACAGTTCCCCACACACGGCTCATGTGTAAGGTAAGGTCTACAGGATTAGATATATCAGTTTGTAAATGGATAGAAAACTGGCTGAAAGACAGGATTCAGAGAGTTGTGGTTAATGATTCTTACTCTGAATGGTCCAAGGTTATCAGCGGTGTACCCCAAGGTTCGGTGTTGGGCCCCTTACTTTTCAATATATTTATAAATGATATTGGGTCTGAGATCTAAAGTAACATTTCTGTCTTTGCAGATGACACCAAGCTATGCAGTGGAATAACGTCCTTGCAGGATGTCTCCAATTTACAAGCCGACCTCAATGCTGTCTAATTGGGCGACTATGTGGCAGATGAGGTTTAATGTTGATAAATGTAAAGTTATGCACTTGGGGGCTAAGAATATGCATGCATCATACATGCTAGGGGGAGTTCAACTGGGGGGATCTGTAGTGGAGAAGGATCTGGGGGTTTTAGTTGATCATAAGCTCAATAATGGCATGCAATGCCAAGCTGCCGTTTCCAAAGCGAGCAAAGTCCTTTCTTGTATTAAGAGAGGTATGGACTCCAGAGATAGAGATATCATTTTGCCCCTGTACAAATCATTAGTAAGACCTCATCTGGAATATGCAGTCCAGTTTTGGGCACCAGTTCTCAAAAAGGATATCGGAGAACTGGAGAAAGTGCAGAGAAGGGCAACTAAACTGATAAGAGGCATGGAGGAGCTCAGCTATGAGGAAAGATTAGAAAAACTGAATTTATTCACTCTTGAGAAGAGGAGAATAAGGGGGGATATGATCAACTTGTACAAATATATAAGAGGTCCATATAGTGAACTTGGTGTTGAGTTATTCACTTTAAGGTCAACACTGAGGACAGGGGGGCACTCTTTACGTCTGGAGGAAAAGAGATTTCACCTCCAAATACGGAAAGGTTCCTTCACAGTAAGAGCTGTGAAAATGTGGAACAGACTCCCTCCAGAGGTGGTTCTGGCCAGCTCAGTAGATTGCTTTAAGAAGGGCCTGGATTCTTTCCTAAATGCACATAATATAACTGAGTACTAAGTTCTGTAGGTAAAGTTGATCCGGGGTAAATCCGATTGCCTCTCGGGGGATCAGGAAGGAATTTTTTCCCCTCCGGTAGCAAATTGGATCATGCTCTGCTATTTTTTTTTGCCTTCCTCTGGATCAACTGTGGGTATGGAGTTGGGTGTATGGGATGTACTGTGTTTTATTTTGTTTGTTTATTTTTTTTATGGTTGAACTGGATGGACTGGATGTAACAGTGACCTCCATTGCAGGGGGGCATTTTCCTACTGACCACTAATGTTTGGGGACACCGCAGTTGTGTTGCTAGCTGTGATTGGTTACAGTGATCATATGATAAAGACTGGGCCAATCACAGCCCATCTGTGCCATGTGATCAGCTGTGGTCAATTACAGCTAATCACAACAAAACAGAGTTAATCTATTTCATTCAGTAAAATGTTTGCTTACACAATGTGTAAGAAAAAATACTGATCACTTTCCCAGAGTAGTACAATGTTACTATGGTAACATTATTTTGCTTTGGTCAAAGTGTGTTAAAAAAAATAAAAAAAGGAAATATATTTTTTTTTGTACTGTGACCAGTTAGTATAACTGATTATTGCCACACCAGTTATATGATGATGCTGTACTTCACTGGTGACAGTATGTAAAAAAAAAAAAAATTTTCCAAAAAAAAATGATTTGCCATTTACATTAGACTGTCTACTTTCCAAAAAGGAGTCATTTAGGGATATTTTACTGTCCTGATGTTTTAGGGCCTCAAGAAATTAGATAGACTTTCAGTACTGTCAGTACTTCAGGATTAATCTATTTTAAGATATATGCCATAGTTTGTGGACTGTATAATTTGCCTACAGACTAAATAATTTACACTGACTTGGGTTATTTTCTCAAAAGAAATGTATCAGAATACATTATGGCAGAAATCTATGAAGAACAATTATTTATTTGCAAAATGTTATAACAGAAGCTAAGAAAAATATTTAGCAAAACATAAACAAAACAAGCAAAAATAAGCAAAAACAAAGCAAAAAATAAAAAACCCAGTGTTGATTAAATACCACCAAAAGAAAGCTCTAGTTGTGTGGACAAAATGATAAAAATGTAGTCTGGATACATTGGTACACAAATTGGGTAAAAGTGGTTATTTTAAGATTTTAACTGAATATCATTTTTGTCATGAGCAGGGGGTGCTGAAAAAATATCTGCCCTGGGTGTCAAAAACTCTAGGTATGCCTGCCATATTCTTTATACTTTTATTTAAAACTTTTTTATGAGTTGTTGTTCATAAGTATAGAATGTAATCATTTCTTAGTAGGGGTTTACTAAAATCTGAAAATTTCAATGGTCCATCTGGGTTAAAAAGATTGAGTTTTCTGACCCTTCTCACTTAGCTCCTCAATCTTCAGTAACTATAAGGCCTCGTACACACGATTAAATCTATCTGTTCAAATCCGTCGGACCGACCGATTTGAACAGATCTGTCTGCTGGCATTTTGGTTTGCTCGCGTGTACACACGAGCAAACCAAAATCCCCGCCAGCAGACAGCACGCTGACGTGTCGGTGACGTGGCGGTGACATTGACGCCGCCACGTCACCGCACCAGGAAGTAAAACACTTCCGCGCATGCGTCGAAATCATTCGCGCGTGTGCGAGAAGACATGTCTGCTGGTTAGCATACTAACCAGCAGACATGTCGGGCGGACGGGTTCCCAGCCGACAGATTTCAAAGCATGCTTTGAAATCTGTCGGGTGGCCAAATCCGTCTGTTTGCCCGTACACACGATCGAATCTGTCTGCTGAAACGGTCTAGTAGACCGTTTCCATTAGACAGATTTGATCGTGTGTACGAGGCCTAAAAGACAACCACACATTACTTGTTTCCTCTTTAATCACGTGACCTGCTGACTCCCCCCTCTCCCCATCTGACAGATGCAGCAGGCAGCACAGAGATTCCCCTCACTGACGTCAGATGGGACGAGAGGAGGAGAGAGGTGCCCGGTCACGTGATTGCCAGGAGCCGCTCTAAAATGAGGTATAGGAGGCAGTTTTTTTTTAACAAAACACACACACAGGGGGACACTGCATTAAGAGACAAAGCAGATAGTATACAAATGTACAAGTTATTCCAGCAGCAGGAGGGGCAGGCACTGTCACTATCTGACAGGCAGGGAGGGAAGGGGGAGCAGAGAGGAGAGCAAACAGGAGACAGCAGATGACAAAGGCATAATACACTGTGGTCAGTTTACAAAGGGGTGGACAGAATCAGGCAGAATCAGACAAGTATTTCAGGTGATACAGGGAGCCAAATGACACAGCACAAGCACTGTGCTGTATAACATGCTTTAAAGGAGCAGGATCCATATTTTTTTAGGTTAACAAACGCTTTAACCAATGTGAATTAGTTGATGTTTGGAGACTACATTATCCAATGACTAAGTACTACGCTGCAGTGTTTTCGTATCTATTTTCAAAGCACTATGTCCCGTAGCTCTCTCCTGCTCTGTTATTCTGTTATCAGCCTGAAAACTTCTGACAAGTTCTCTGTCAACTGAGATAAAAGCAGCTTGTTGGGTAGGATTCTATAAATAGATTGTCAAAATGCTGAACCATTTAATCACTTAAGACCCGGACCAATATGCAGGTTAAGGACTTTGCCCCTTTTTGCAATTCAGCACTGCGTAGCTTTAACTGACAATTTTGTGGTCGTGCGAAGTGTAGCTCCCAAACAAAATTGGCGTCCTTTTTTCCCCACAAATAGAGCTTTCTTTTGGTGGCATTTGATCATCTCTGCGCTATAAACAAAAATAGAGCGACATTTTGGAAAGAAATGCAATATTTTTAACTTTTTGCTATAATAAATATCCCCAAAAAATATTTAAAAAAATCTCAATAAGCATTTATCGATTGGTTTGTGCAAAATTCATAGCGTTTACAAAATAGGGGATAGTTTTATGGCATTTTTATTAATATTTTTGTTTTCACTTCTAATGGCGGCGATCAGTGAGTTTTTTTCATGACTGCGACATTATGGCGGACACATCGGACAATTTTGACACATTTTTGGGACCATTGTCATTTTCACAGCGAAAAGTACTATACAAATGCACGGATTACTGTGAAAATGACAATGCAATGAAGGAGTTGACCACTAGGGGGCGCTGTTGGGGTTAAGTGTGACCTCATGTGTGTTTCTAACTGTAGGGGGGCGGGACTGGACATGTGACGTCAGTGATTGTCATTCCCTATATCAGGGAACAGACGAGTACTGACATTGCCACAGTGAAGAACGGGGAAGGTGTATTTACACACACCTCTCCCCGTTCTTCAGCTCCTGTGACTGATTGCAGGACACGGGCGGCTTCGGACCAGGTTGCGTGCGCATGCCACCCATGGCTGGGCTCTTACAGGAGACGTATATATACTGTACGTCCCTGTGCCCAGCCGTGCCATTCTGCCGACGTACATTGGCATGGTTAACGAACAGCTCTGAAAGTCTCTACCTATGATGAGAGGGGTTGTGTGCCTCCAATCAGCTATCTTGGCTGTATGCCCAGGCTTCACTGCAGTGCTGAATAGTAAGAGAAAATCTCCTAACACGATCTGAACTTTCTAAAGAATATACAGTATAAAGCTGAAGATATACATGTAAAACGTATGTAGGGTATGTATTTGTATGTATTTATTTCATCCATGTGTATCATCTGAGGCTGTTAACTTCACTGGGTATATGTGAGGGTTTACATCCACTTTAAGCTGGGAACTATGAGAATTATTGTTCTCGCTCTAAAATCGCGGCAATACCTCACATGTGTGGTTTGAACACTGTTTACACTTGCGGTTGTAAGCACAAAGGAATGGGACACTTTTTTCTTTTTTTAAGTTTTATTTTTTTACCCCAAATCCTTTTTTTGCTCCTAAAAACATACAAAATGACAGGTTTGACAGTTTTGAATACTGTAATTTTTTAAATTTGGAGCCTTTAAGTCTTCTGTAAACCGGAAGTGATGTCACAACATTGCTTCTAGGTTACTAAATCCAAGACCCGATCGAAGATGGTGGGACAGGAGAGCCCAGGAAAGTCGCAGAAGGCAGCTGGAGCAGTGGTCGTTCCCTTCCACTGCTTGGGATAACAGCCCAGTGGCTTCTTAGCCACATCGGTTGTTATCCCAAGTAAGCCAACCACCGGCTCTAAAAAACAGTACAGGGGTGATGTTTGCAGCTTCATGCCTCACCCGGTACAACCCCTTCAAGCAGATTTGCATAGTCAGCATTAAGAACGGGGTTAAAAAGTTTGTGCGCTGGGTGCGCGTGAATTCATCACGTGCACTGACGGGCGGAACATTTAGCAGCGGCGGGCCATGTGCAGCCCAAGGGCCGTATATTGCCAACCCTTGGTTTAGAGGATAAAAATAATATTTATAATTCAAAAGGGGGTTATGATATCACTACATCAAGAGATGCCTGTGTTTTTTATTCACAAAACAGCATCTTCAATCAATAAAATAGTTACAATAAACTATTTTCTGTGGTTTCTAAACTATTTTCTGTGGTAGCACCCACCATCAGTGCAACCCACCAACCAAATCCAAATAAAGCACTGGTTGATTGTCTTTGGCTCCCGGGCCAAAGGCTCTCATGCCGCGTACACACGATGACTTTTTGTGATGAAAAAAAAACGACGTTTTCAAAACGTCATTTAAAATGATCATGTGTGGGCAAAACGTCTTAAAAAAAATGACCAAAAAAAAATTCGAACATGCTTGAATTTTTTGTGTCGTTTTTCAAAATGTCATTTTTTGTGTCATAAAAAGTGATCGTGTGTGGGAAAAACGACATTGAAAACACGGGCCCAGATTCACAGAGCGATTACACCTGCGCAACAGAAGATGCGCGTGCGTAAGTCTAAATGTGCGCGTGCGTTTCGATGCACGGCTTCCCCAAAACGAGATACGCAAGAAATCTACTTTTTTTGGTCCGGCGTAATTTCGTTAGACAGGCGCTTCTGTCCACGCAAAACTGCGCTAGACAGACCATTGATTTGCTAGTCAAATATGCTAATGAGGGACTTACAGTGATCTACAAAAGAACGTTGGGGCAGCGCAGGCTACGCAGTGTGCGCAACAGCAAAATGTCCTGTCTAAAATTAGAGCATATAAAAGCTGGTCTAAAAAGAGAAAAAAAGTCTACTTGTTAGATAAAGCAACACTGTTAGTGAGGAGCTCAGCAGTCACACGTGTTGCACAACAATCTGTATGCCAACATGCCATGGGCATCGTCGCGCATAGCTATACTACTGACTTTAGATGAACAAAGAAGGATGAGGGCACGGAGGATGGCACGGAGGATGGCACGGGAGAGGATATACCGCACACGCATAGACCTGTTTGGCATGAGTGATTCTGAGGTGTATCGCATCTTCAGATTCACCCCTCATGTCATCCTGGAATTAACCACAACCCTGCAGGAGGACATCACCAGCCGAACACAACGCTCACATGCAGTGTAGCCACTGGTCAAGGTCATGGCAACACTCCATTTCCTTGCCAGTGGCTCTTTTCAGCGTACAAGTGGAGTGGTGCCTGGGATGTCACAATCCTCCATGAGCAGATGTGTGCACCAGGTTGTCCCTGCAATCCTCAGACGCATGGCCAACCAAATCATCAAACCCACCACTGAGGACCTGCGGCTGAAGGCAATGACAGATTTCTACAGAATTGCCAGATTCCCACACACCGTGTGGCCATTGATTGCACACATGTGGCACTCCAGCCCCCCCAGGAGACAGAGCACATGTACCGCAATCGGAAGCATTGGCATTCCATCAACGTACAGGTGATAGTCGATGCCCAAGGCCTCATATGGCACGTCCGTGCCAAAGACCCAGGGTCCAGCCATGACAGCTACATATACAATCAATGCCACATCCGAATGGAATTCGATCAGAACGTGTATGGGGACACCTGGCTGGTTGGTGAGTGACATGGGTGGCAGGCATGACTGTACCCCCCCCATGATGCACACATCACAAGGGGCACATGCATGACTAACATCCTCCTGTCTTTTCCCTTACAGGTGACTCTGCATATCCACTGGGACCCCATCTCATGACTCCTATCCGGAACCCCCAAACCCCAGGAGAGGAAAGATACAATCAAGCACATGCCCAAACACGAGCAGTGGTGGAGCGCACCTTTGGCCTCCTGAAGTCACGTTTCCGATGCTTGGATAAGTCTGGGGGTACCCTCTTGTATTCCCCAAACTTTGTGTGCCAGATCATCGGTGCATGTTGCATGCTGCACAACTTCGCAGTAAGAAAGGGCCTGCAGATTGACCTACGTGATGACCTGACCCCTGAACCAGACAATCCCCCCTTACCGAGGCTACCCCGTCTTCTGAGGGAAGAGCAGCCAGGAGACAACTCACATTGGGCATCTTTGCACGTTAAACACACACATTAATCATGGCACAATGAGAATGCATGCATGCACACTACTGTGGTCCCTAGCACACACACCCCACATCCACATCAAATTGGATTGGCACCAGTCCACCATGCAGGACTTGTGAGCAGCAATGCCACGCCAAGGCTCCAATTATGTCACTGTACATTCATACACCATTCACACGGACCTGGGGATCACTTCTCCCTGGTCCTGGGGAACCCTTCTCCACCAAAATTGAGGGTGACACCCCTTTTCCGGCAGGAATGTCACCCCCACATTCAAACAGCATTCACAACCCCCCAAAAAAAAATGACCAGCAAAATCAAAAACTTTCCAGCAAAAAAAAAGGGGGGAAAAAAAAGTGATTGCCCTTTACGTGAGCCACGCCTGGGGCGCTCCCAGCCACGGCCCCGGCTCCTCAGGGGAGACTCATGGGGAGGGGGAAAACCGGGGAAGGAGGAGCAGCCTTTGATCTCTGCCCACCTGGTAGCCTGCCCTCCAAGGCCACGGCTATTCTGTCCAGGGCAGGACCAAGTGTTGCCGTGTTGGCCTGGATAGCCTGGGTAAGGGCCCTCACATCCTGCCCAACGCCTGCTGATGTCGTCTGCAGGTCGTTTAGGCAGGTTGTGAAAGCCCGGGAGTGGGAGTCCAGGTTCCCCAGCGTATCCTTGATGGAGGACAGGCTCTCCTCCATCCGCACCAATGTCTGGCTGACTTGACCCAGATGGCGGGTCTGAAGGGCCTGGTCCCTTCTCAGAGTGGCGGGCAGGAGATCGGCCACCCCCCTGGTGTTCTGGGACGACTTCCTGCCTCCAGCTGATGCTTGTGGCCGGGGAGAAGGGGAGGCCCTTGGGAGGGGAACCATGTTGGGGGAGGAGGGGGGGGGCTCCCCCTTAGGGAGGGCTGCCTGCTGCCAGCCAGAGGGGAAGAGTCCTCAAAAACCAAAAGTCCAGTGCCTGACATGGACTCCTCCTCCTCATGATTCTCCTCCTCCTCAACCTCCTCCTCCTCCTCTTGAACCTCCTCCGCGGACTCCGGCCTTGTTGGGGGGGCCTCATTAGGCTGCTGTCCTGGGGATGGTGCGGTCAGGCCAGATGGCCCTGCACCCTCCTGCACATCTGTGGATGACACAAAACATTCACAGGTTGGAGGATCCACACACTTGCCACATATTCCCTTTCACTCCCTCCCCCACACATACTACACACCTGATATTAAAAAAAATACTTACCTGGCAGGCCCTCCACTTCGTGCCGATGAAAGGTCAGGGCCACTGCACGCTCCTCCGCTGTCAGCCTAATACGGCATGGTGGGCCCCCTCCTGTGCCCCTGGCATGGGCATGCATTTTGGACAGCTTCTGTTTGACCAGACGCCGGAGGTCATTAATTTTTTTGTCAATCCCAGACCGGGTCCGTGTCTCCCCCTCCCCCGCTGAATTGACCTGCTCATTGATGAGGTCCAAAATCTCCCTCCTCCTGGCCGGGTTGGTGTTGGCACTGTCTGGGCCGTGGAGGAAAGGCCCATAATAGCTAATGGCCCGGGCAAGAATTCTTTTTTCCCCCACAGTAAAATTGAGTTTTCGCTTTCTCTCTGTCATACTTCCAAAAAAACTCACTCCCAGTCAACAAAAATCAGTCACAAAAACAAGCACAACCAATCAAGCAAGAACACACACAAAGAGAAAACTAACACCCAAAAAATCACACAAGCACTCAGCAAGAAACAGTCACAAAAACAAACAGCAAAAAATCAGCAAGAAAACAAACGAACAGAAATATATCAAACAAACAGTCTCTGAAACACTTATCAAAAAACACTTTCAAAGATCTACTAACAAACACTTGATCACACAGAACACTAATCTGACAACTACAAAACACAACGCAACGAACAACAGGACAAAAGCACTTGGTTAAATGGGAAGGGACAAAGGGAATTTACTTTTGCAATGCAAGTGCGTTTGTGTGTGTCTATTTATGCTGTTTGCGTAGTTCACAAAGTTGCCCTAGTCCATTTCCAATTTCACTGATTGCGCCGCTCCCGAGTTGTGAGCATGCGCACAGCGGAGCTGACCATGGTCTCCTTCAAGCGCGCATGCGCGAGCCGGCCGGCCCTTCATTTGCATGGGGTCATGGCTCATTTCAATGTAACACGCCCACGTCCTTCCCAATTTGTATTACTCCGCCTTACGCCTCTGAAATAACGTTACGCATGCGCAATTTTCTGCGCAAAAGCTACGAGAATAGGGTGATTACGCGGCAAAATTGCGCAAGTCTAACGTAAAGGCGGTGTGCTACGCTGATCCAATAATGCGCAGATGTACCTGAATCTGGGCCAATGTTTTTAAACCCGCGCATGCTCAGAAGCAAGTTATGAGACGGAGCTTCAATGGAACAGAGTGCCGTCGAATGTGGTGTACGTCACCACGCTTTGCTAGAGCATTTTGGAAAAACGATGGTGTGTATGCAACGTCGTTTTGGAAAATGAAATTTGAAAAACGTTGTTTTGTTTCGTCACAAAAAGTGATCGTGTGTACGTGGCATCAGTCTTCCCTGGTGGAGGTTAATAAAAGTTAATACAAAAAGATGTAAGTTGGAAAGACCAAGATTCTCACTTTATTACATTTTGAACAGAAAATAATGTGGTTGTATATAGGACCCCATTTTCTTTACCCAGAAACTATATTTCACAAAATACTTTGGGCCAGGGGCGGACTGACAACTCATGGGGCCCCCGGGCAATAGAAGATTATGGGGCCCCTGGGCTTATAGATGGCCACCACGCCAGGAGGCAGTGAAGGCGGGGCAGAAAATCAAAAATGTGGTTGTATGGCATGACAGAGGATTTTTACATACCCCATTTTCGGAGCCTGGCAGCCCTTACCCAGAAACTCAATGGTCAGTCCGCCCCAAAATACTTTGGGCCTAATGTACTTCAGTTCTTCATGAGTATGATTTATTTTGCTTGTATGATCTATTTATCTATTTTAGCATCTTTTTTCACATAAAACATCCATAGGAAAAATAGTTATACACAGCTCGATACTGTTCACAATGCCCATTCTATAATGTTACATAGCATTGGCACTGTTTTTCATCATTCACTGTCCAATGCGACAAAACTGGTAAAGCAAGTTAGGACTATCTTTATGTACTGTTGCTAGGTAAATGCAGTTCAGTTCTGTTAAAGTGGTATTAAACCCTGTTACTCCCCTTGTACTTACAGGTAAGCCTATAATAAGGCTTTCCTTTAGGTACTGTGAATATCTCCTAAATATTCAGAATGCATGCAGCTGATGACATCATCGGCGCATGCGCGCTAAAGGTCCGGCTTACAGTGTCGGATATTCAGAGCCCGTGTCAGAAACAACAGCTCCTGCACACATTCGCGGGAGTGACATCATTGTGGCTCTGGCCACTTACAGCGCCTGAGCCCTCGAACCTGAAAGAAACACAGGGGGGAAGATTTCAGCGTCTCATCGGTGAGCGGGCCCAATTGGGAGGGCTTCGTCCTAAGGTAAGTATTTCATAATGTGCTAGTATGTGATGTGTAATATAGTACATTATGCCGTTTTCCTTATAGGTTTTTTTTTTTTATTTTATTTTTTATTTTTTTGTGTTTAACCATATATTTGAGAGTAATATTATTGTCTTATTAATTGTTTGTATGAGTACAGTTGCTAATCCTTTCCGCTTTTATGCTATGCTTGGCCTAATAAATTATTTGAAATACCTGAAGACATGTTAGTAAGTGCTGGGTGAGTGAGATGTGTCATCTTCAAGTGTACAGAGAAATCATTAAACAATTCAATGGCTCTTCTGGGGGTAGCGCTACACAAACTTGACAGGGGATTTAACCATTCCCTACATTTTTTTGGATTTGGATATGACTTTATTTATATATTTTTTTAACTAGTAAAACAGACTGCAGAGGTTTGGTCCACATCTTTCATTTAAAAAGGGTTTCTGGTCAACTCCTAGATCTCCTGCGGTGTTATTACTGAATATCCTTGAAAAACATACATACCTAAGAGCCGATTTACACAGAGGAGCGACCTGGGATCCGACTTGAAGTTGCCCCAAGTCGTCCCAAGTCGCGTGGTTGAGAAAATCAATGGAAGTGAATGGAGCTGTCTTAATACACACTACTGAAGTCGCTCCGACTTCAGAAAAGGTTCCTGTACTACTTCAATCCGACTTGTAGGCAACTTGTAGGCAACTTGTTCCCATTGCTTTCAATAGAAGTTGCCTCAGAAGTCGGATCACTGTCTTAACTGAAGCAACAATACAGGAAGATAATATACATTTCTCATGCAAACCCCTCCCTCCCACAGAGCTGATTGTTGTTTGATTGGCCACTGGAAAGCCTCCTGTCCTGGAGGCAACTTGAAGTTGCCTTGTTATTTGCCTGATGATTCATACTCAAGTCGTGTCCAAGTTGCCTCCCAAAGTCGTGCTGGAAGTCATGTTGCTCCTGTGTAAACCGGCTCTAAAGGAAAATAATTTATTATAATCTTACTGCCCTTGCCTTACTTATTTCTCTAATAAGGTTGAAAAGTCTGATCAGAAATGCATCATCTGTCGAACAATGCATGTAGCTTTGCAGTAACTGTGGTATCAAAATAGAATGACTTTTATGGTTTTCACACTTCATGGTTGCACGGACTATGGAAAATGTTAGGTTTAGGAAACATTATAGAAACAATATCAAGCTGTGCTATCGTCAGGGAGGAATGTGCTGTGTGCCCTTTCTAATAATGATATTTTCATGAAAAGTACTATAGTCAAACATCAAATCATCGTCTGTCCTTAATCATAAATATGCTGACTGGAGACCCTTTTCATGGTTTAATATTTGAAGCGGTTATTGAACTGGAATTTGGGTCCTGCGCAAAGACTGTCTGAGTGGTCTGTGTAAATGTCACTGACAATTTTTCTGTAGAAATTATTAAAATGTTGAAATATGTTCTTTTTTTAGCTCAGTGAAGAATAATTCGCCTTGCATTTCCTAATGAAATGAACAGGAACATATCATCTTGATCTGCCTTTCTTCACTATAGTTCATGTGAATGTAAAAGCACCAAAAAGCAAATGGATACTATTTACTGGCAGTTTGAAGCCACAACTTGTGCAGCTGAAAAAGCAACTTAAAGTAGAGTTTCCATCCCAATTTTTTTTTCAATATTGTGCTCATTAGACCTAAAAAATAAAAAATACATTTTTTTTTACTCATCTGGAAATGCCTGTTGCTATGCGGTCCCACTAAATCTGCCTTTGGATTCACCTAGGATCCTGACATCATCTCCCTCTAATGCTCCTGTGAAATGTGTGTCATCATTTCCCATGATGCAGTGCGCTACCCAATTATCACTCCCCATTCAAGACTTCCAGAAAGTAAGTGCTTGTGGGCTTCACAATGCCCACAAGCAAAATGACAACTGTGTGGAAATAGTTTTATAACCTATCTTTTTTGAATAACTATGCGGAGCAGTGGCGGATTGTAAAATAGTAAGTGACCAGATTTCTATTATAAAAACGCATTATGAAAGGACATACAATTAAAAAATGCTAATTGTGTTTGGAACCCTGCTTTAAAGGTAAGTCAACACAACTCAAAAGCATTTGATTTCTTTCCAAGTATGATACACCTATATACGAGACCCCTACGTGTCGGCCCCTCCCGGCCCTTTAAGCAGTTTCAGATGCCGGGAGACGGGCAGGATTTCTGATCATGTGACTGCCGTAATTGGCTGTCACAGCAGTCACATGATCAAAATCTCCCGATCGCTAGTAGACAACGGGAGCTTTCTGTTAGCCGCCGGTAGCTGTGCCAGGAGTGCGCATGGCATATGCTTTCAGCGCAACTCTGATTATCTTTAGGTACAAATATATGTGGCCTCTCAGTGTTAAGGCCCACTCGCCAAGAGGCCGCATATATACATATGGCCGTTGGGAAGGAGTTTAACCACTTAACCCCCGGACCATATTGCTGCCCAATGACCAGATCACTTTTTGTGATTCGGCACTGCGTCGCTTTAACTGACAATTGCGCGGTCGTGCGACGTGGCTCACAAACAAAATTGGCGTCCGGTTTTTCCCACAAATAGAGCTTTCTTTTGGTGGTATTTGATCATCTCTGCGGTTTTTATTTTTTGCGCTATAAACAAAAATAGAGCGACAATTTTGAAAAAAAATCAATATTTTTACATTTTGCTATAATAAATATCCCCA
This sequence comes from Rana kukunoris, assembly GCA_029574335.1. NCBI lineage: Eukaryota > Metazoa > Chordata > Amphibia > Anura > Ranidae > Rana > Rana kukunoris. The sequence continues at coordinate 95,569,662 of CM056049.1, forward strand.
AAAAATATATAAAAAAAAAATTTTCCTCAGTTTAGGCCGATACGTATTCTTCTACATATTTTTTGTTAAAAAAATCGCAATTAGCGTTTGATTGGTTTGCGCACAAGTTATGGCATTTACAAAATAGGGGGTAGTTTTATGGCATTTTTATTAATATTTTTTTTTACTAGTAATGGCGGCGATCAGTGCTATAAAAATGCATTGGATTACTATAAAAATGCCATTGGCAGTGAAGGGGTTAACACTAGGGGACGGGGAAGGGGTTAAGTATGTTCCTGGGTGTGTTCTAACTGTATGGGGGGTGGACTCACTAGGGGAAATCACTGATCTTCCATTCATACATTGTATGAACGGAAGATCAGCGTTTCCCCTGCTGACAGGACCGGAAGCTGTGTGTTTACACACATAGCTCCCGTTCCTAGCTCTGTACCGAGCGATCGCGTGTGCCCGGCGGCGATCGTACCTGCCAGGCACGCGTACGCCCCCTAGTGGCCGCAAAGTAGCCGTGTAGAGCTACGGGCTCTCGTCCAGGAGAGCCGACCTGCCGCTGTAATATGACGGCGGCTGGTCGGCAAGTAGTTAAGCAACCTTTATACGATTATAGACTCCCAATGGATTGTCTAGTATGTTTCCACTTTGTTAGACTGTCTAATGATCATCATTCATTACAAGTCCTATTAGGCATCAATATATATCAATAATTTGTTTTTTATTACAAATTGTTAGCTAGGAAAACAACAACTGAAAGAAAATAATAAGTATCTTATATTTATTATTATAGGAATAGCAAATCACAAATGTACAAGCCTCATGACATGTTTTATATTGTTTTTGTATAATCAAAATGTAGAATGGAGGTAGAGTTACTGGGGCAGATTCACAGAGAATTAGATTCTCGTAGAGTATCAGAAATACACTACGCCGCCGTTTTTTACCTGGCTCTACGTGGAATCCAGGTAGATTTTGTCCAGTAAACGACGGCGGCGTAGTGTATTTCTCCCGTCGCAATTCATCTGCGCGAGTAGGGGGCGTGAAGCATTTAAAATAGGCGCGTTCCCGCGGCGATCGAACTGCGCATGCTCCGTTCGCAAATTTCCCGCCGTGCATTGCGCGAAAACACGTCGTCACGTCGTAGTAGCGTAGTTTACGTACATTCCTATTCCCGAACGAGTTACGTTAAAAAAAAAAAAAAAAATTCAAATCGACGCGGGAACGACGGCCATACTTTACATGGGTTACGCACTGTTAGACCAGCAAAAAGCTCCTCTAACATTGCGTAGCCAAAAAATGACGTAGGCGATTGCGAGGGACACTCGTACCTTCGTGGATCGCCGTAAAAACTCATTTGCATATCCCGTCGCATGAAAACGACGCGAACTCCTCCCAGCGGCCGCAAAAATATCGCAGTGTAGATCCGAAGGCTTACGAGGACGTAAGCCTCTCGGATCGAAGCCCGAAGCCGCCGTATCATGGTTTGAGGATTCAAACTAGTGATACGGCGCGCGAAATTTGAAATTACTCCTGTCTAACACCAGTTAGACAGGCGTAATTGCTCTGTGAATCTGGGCCATTGACTTTAAGGCTGGGTTCATGCTAGAACACGCAGCGGCTCACAGCAGGAGTCCGGTGCATCCCCATTCACCATTTCAGGTGATATTTCAGCCTGAATTTTGGGCTAAAACAGACCAAAAGACGCACAGGGCAATTCGCACCGGAGCCGCTGTGGAGAAATGTTAGCCGATCACAATTCGCATAAGTGTAAACCCAGCCTCACTCTCATGTCATCTGACACATCAGGGTTGATTTACTAAAGGAAATAAGCTGAATAATTCACAAGGGTAGTTGCAAGAAAATTTGCCCTAAAGCAGTGGTTCTTAACCTTTCTAACGCAGTGACCCCTTGATAAAATTTCCCAAGTTGTGACGACCCCTAACAGTAAAAAAAAATAATTGTAGCGGGGGTTGTCGGCACCCAAGGAAAGACAAGTAATTTGCACCCCTAACCCCCGGATATTTATCGCTCCCTGAGTCCCTTCCACTCGTACAGTATTAAAACCCCTTATGGTACATTTTATTATGTGGCACTCTTTCTCTTTGTTCTCCTTTCTTTCAATTGTATCTCTCTCTATCCAAATTGTTTTACCCATTCATCTCTCTAGCCATCTTTCTTGTTCTTTCTCTTATTCTTTCTCTCCATTTTTCTTTGTTCATCCCCCTCTTTTCCTCTCCCTTCCATGTATTCTCTATATTTATTATTCATCTTACTCATTGGTTGGGGGAGTTGGATTGAGTGGCAGTGCTGGTGGGGCGTGGGATCAGTGGCAGTGCTGGGGGAGTTCTGATCAGTCAACTTAGATGCTCTTGATCAAGGTCAGCTGCCCATCTGAGAACGGAAGTGGGGACTTTAATCACTTAAGGACCCCTTCACGCCGATATACTTCGGCAGAATGGCACGGCTGGGCACATCAACGTACCTGTACGTTGCCCTTTAAACCCAGCCATGGGGTCGCGTCTGAAGCTATGTGACCGTGACCGCTGGAGTCCCGCGGTTGGTCCCCGGAGCTGAAGAACGGGAGAGCCGTGTGTAAACACGGCTTCCCCGTTCTTCACTGTGGCGGCGTCATCAATCGTGTGATCCCTTTTATAGGGATACTCAATCGATGACCTCACACCTACAGCCACACCCCCCTACAGTTGTAAACACACATTAGGGAAAACATAACCCCTTCAGCGCCCCCTGTGGTTAACTCCCAAACTGCAAATGTCATTTTCACAATAAACAATGCAATTTTCTGTTAAAGCGACGCAGTGCCGAATCGCAAAACCTGGCCGGGTCCTTTAGCTGCCTAAAGGTCCGGATCTTAAGTGGTTAATGGCAACCCTAATCACAGGTTGTGTTACTCACTGTGTCTGACTTTGTGGTGTCTTGTAGCAGTGACACCTATGCTGAAATCAGGAAATAGGGTCTCTTCCAACCCCTCCCACTTCACATTCCTCACCAGTCAGCTGACCTCTAGTCTCTGCCCCGCCACCTATGCTGTGAACTGAATGGTCGGCTGTGAAGCAGCTGAGTGGGCGGCCGGGGGCTTTAGAAACAGCCCAGCTGGGCAGCCACAGGCTCCAGGGATAGCCCTGCTGGGTGACAGCGAAAAAGCTGGGGGTGTGATGCAGGATTCAAGAACAGCCCAGGATTTGGGGACCCCTGGCAAATCCTCATTCGACCCCCGAGGGGGTCCCGACCCCCAGGTTGAGAACCACTGCCCTAGAGCCTAATGAAAGAGGCAAAGCTCTGCTGATTTCCCCCATCTAATCATCTGCAAGCAAAAAATGCATTTTTTTCTATTTTCCTTTCAAGTAACTGGGTATTCTTTGCACAGTGAAATTTCACCACATTCATTAAGCCCTGGGGTAAATTCCCATGCAAAGTGAGCAGCCTATTTGCCTATAGCAAATCAACATCATGAAGTCAATGTTTTTTACAATCCTTTCTTGGGGGGGGGGGGTGGATGGTGTCAGTGTGTTTTTTATTTTTTATTTGTATTTTTTACAATTAATTATTTTTATTATTTATTGCAATTTTTTTCTTAGCCCTGTTGGGGGGCTTTGGTGAGATATCAAGGGTCTTAACAGACCTCTGACATCTCCCCTTTTAGACAGGGAAAGGGACTAAGGACACAGATTCCCCAGTCCCTTTCTCAGCTGCACTGAAAATGAATGGACAAGAGACAGAGGCTCCTATCCATTCATTAACTGAAGCATCGTAAACACAGGTTACGATGTTTCAGTTATATGAATGAACATCACTGACTTTGTTCATTCGGAAAAGGTAGGAGCCGGGTTTAGCGGCTCCTACCACCGCTCTCCATCCTGACAGAGGGAGCGGAGGAGAATATGGAGGGTGACACGGAGCACAGAGGGGGACGTGGAGGGTGACACCAAGCACGGAGGGGGAAAGCAGCAGCACGAAGGGGGGACATTGAGCATGGAGGGGGAGAGCAAAACGGAGGAGGACAGCAGCGGCATGGAGGAGGGACATGGAGCATGGAGGGGGAGAGCAGAACAGAGGAGGACAGCAGCGGCATGGAGGGGGACACAAAGCGCAGAGGGGGGAAGCAGCATGGATGGGGAACTGGAGGAGAATACAGGGACAGTAAGGTATCGGGTGAAGCGTCGGAGCATTTTCCCCGAGTACAAGTACTCGGGGGAAATGCTTGGGACAACCCTAATAATTAGGTTCCCATACCCCACATGGGTAACCCCCAATTACAAACCTGCTTTTAAGCAGGCCTTGAACTCAACTCTCCCATGCATCTCAATACAAATTGTCATATGCTAGCTGTAAAAACAAGTGTGGGAATTTTTTTTTAAACATATTTACCTTGCAGCCAGCTTCTGCTTGCAGGTCCTATGCAAGAAAGATGCCACAGTACTTCCTGTGAGATTCTAGTGTAGCACCCTTCTAGCATAGGTTGCTATTCAAATTTAGCTTTGGCTCCCTCTGTAACCAAGAGAGCTTGATTTGGCCTGTTCAGGGTCTCACAGGTTGATTACTTCCCCCTGCCTCTGGAAGAAGCCTCAAGAGCGTAAAGCGGAGCTCCACCCTCAAATCAAACTATACATCACAAGCTGAAAGAAAATGTCATTAACCAAGTAAAAAAAATAAGTTTTTTTTACATGCCTTAAAAGTGGACAAAACGTGTCAGCAGAGCATACCTTCATGTTAGCTCGATATGTATTGATGAATACTTTTTACATGTGGATCAAGTGCTGATGCTTTGGATATCTTAATAGAGTGTATTGTTGGGAATGAATGAACAATGGAAAATTTACTTCACCCATGATTTTGGGGTGTAGAGACCATTACATGCTAAGCTGGACAATTAATAAATCAATGTAGTATAAGCAACCCAGTAAAAAGTGTACCAAAGGGCCACTTAAAGGGTCACTAATAGTGTTGCTCACGAATATTCGCACTGCGAATATTCGCTACGAATATTGCATATTCGAGTATTCGCGAATTACTCGAATATCGCGGCGAATATTCGCTATTTCGAATATTCGTATTTTTTCTAATTTCGCAATTAATTTCGCAATCAATTTCGCTTTCGCACTAGCGAAATTTTGCAATTTTTTTTTTATTTAATAAAATATAGCGAATATTCGTAAATATCGAATATTCGTGATATTTTATAAAATATCACGAATATTCGATATTAACGAATATTCGCGAATATTCTTCGAAATATTCGCGAAATATCGCAAAATCAAATATGGCGTATTCCGCTCATCACTAGTCACTAAAGGAAAACAAATGTTTTTGCTGAAATTACTGTTTACAGGGTATAGAGACATAATAGTTAACTGATTACTTTTAAAAATTATTAAAAATAGATAAAAATCAATCATATAATGTGCCTGCAGTTTAGTTTCATTTTTAAACTGGTTTCATGTTTCTGTGTAGTAAAGAGACACACAGAACAAAAACAAACAAATACAGGGCAGCGTTTTGTTTTTAAAATGAATCTGATTGGTTCTGAGGCGTTTTAGAGACACAGTAATGACAGCTTGGACCACAGTGAAAAGCTGCCATGAGATTTTTTATAAGGAGCCAGACAAGCAGGAAGTGTGGAGATCAGAGCAGAATTACAGCAACTTCAAAAAAAGAAAAAAAAGAACAATGAGGACATGAAACCAGTACTGCAGTAAGGTAAAGGAAGCTATTTAGCTTAAAAAAAAAATCTTTAGTGATCCTTTAACTGTTCAGGACTGAAATAGAGCATAGCAAGCACCCACATTGTAACTGGAATCCACTAGAATTCAGCTTTATCTCTTTTTGGGGTATAGGATGAAAATCCTCACCTTCTGCAATGTCATTCACCTGATGAAGCAATTGTATAAATCTTTTATTCAGAGGTGTTTTAATAAGGAGATATACTTGTTTATTACTAGGACACAAAGTGGCTTTGCTCATATCTATATATAGAATCAGGCCAAAAGTGCAGTTTCAGCGGACGGATTCGATCCTGTGTACGGGGTAGCAGACAAAAGTTTTAAAGCATGCTTTAAAACTTGTCTGCTGGAAAGCCGTCTGTCCGACATGTCCGCTGGTTAGTACCCCTAACCAGCGGACATAAATCCCCTGCATGCAACAAATGGATTCGACGCATTCGTGGAAGTATTTTACTTCCTGGTTTGGTGACATGGCGGCGTCAATGTCACCGCCATGTCACCGCGCTGTCTGTCTGCGGGGATTTTGGTTTGATCGTGTGTACACTGATCAAACCAAATCATCCCAGGAGACATGTCCGATGAAAACTGTCTGTCGGACCGTTTTCATTGGATTTGTCTCCCCGTGTGTACGCGGCCTAATAGTCACTGAAGTCTCTTCATGAAACATTACTAGCATTTTATTAGCTGCTTCCTCTACAGGGATAAATGTAGGATTTTTAGGAAGGATTCTAAAAGTGGACTCCAAAGAATTGTACACAGTATGATATGCATTAACTTATACCTTCAAAACAGGAAACCTTACTTACTGACCTTGTACACACGGCCAGTTTTCACAACGAGAAAACTGCAATTTTTTATATTGGTTGAGAAAACCGGTTGTGTGTATGCTACCTAGCAGTTTTTTCAACGAAAAAACTGCCCTACAAAAAAATTGAAACCAGCTCTCATTTTTCTCGTCGCGTTTCCCGTAAGTCTTTGTCTTGTAGCGAAAAATGGTCATGTGCATGCTCAGAATCAAGTATGAGACAGGAGCACTCGTTCCGGTAAAACTAGCGTTCGTAATGGAGATAGCACATTCGTCACACTGTAACGAACTGAGAAACACGAAGACTGAAAATCTTGAATCGTCTCTCACCAAACTTTTACTAACACGAGGATCAGCAAAAGCAGTCCAAAGGGTGGCGCCATTTGAAAGGAACTTCCCCTTTATAGTGTCGTCGTACATGTTGTACGTCACCGTGCTTTGGTCGGACGTTTTTTTGCATGAACGTGTGAGGAATCACGTCGTGAAAAACTACAGCTAAAAAGCGAATGTCAGGAAAAACAATAGTGTGTAAAAAAAATGAAAAAAGTAAAAAAATATGTTAACTTCAGAAATATTATATGTATGTCCCCATTTTGTAAATCCTGGCTTCTCTTCCTAGTGAGTCACTGACCATAGACAAGCCTGCAGCCAAAACAAAATCGAATGTTTTGGCTGAAGTTGGGCTTTAAAGAAGAACTTGGAAAGAAGCAGAAGAGGAATGATTAGATTGTCTGAATAACCAATAGGAAAAGTTTAGTCTTGGTGCATGTTCCTTTTATTTTTTATTTTTATTTTATTCTTTATTTCATTATCTTTCATATTTAAAAACAGATTACATACATAATATTCTTTTTACAAAACATTTCTCATTCCCAGCATTTCATAATCTTATATTTTATTATTTATTTATTATTAATTGGCTATTTTCCCTTCTCTCCCTACCGCCCCCTCCCCACTGCCCACCCTTATGTCGCGTACACACGGTCGTTTTTTGCGATGAAAAAAACGACGTTTTCTGTGAAGTAAAAAACGACGTTTTTGAAACGTCACTTTCAAAGACAATGTTGCATACACACCATCGTTTTTTCACAAAAAGCGAGGTTACGTTCACCACTCTTTTCCATTGAAGCTTGCTTCATAACTAGCTTCTGGGCATGCGTGGGTTGAAAAACGTTGTTTTGAACGACGTTTTTGCTACACACGGTGACTTTTTGTGAAACAAAAAACGACGTTTTGAAAAACGACACAAAAAATTCAAGCATGTTGGAATTTTTTTTTGGTCGTTTTTTTTAAGACAAAAAACGACGTTTTGCCCACACACGATCAATTTAAATGACGTTTTAAAAAACGTCGTTTTTTTTCATCGCGGTATTACTCTCCAGTTTGCTCCACAACATTTCATACCGAGTATTGGTGCATGTTCCTTAGTTGCGCATGATCATGCATTCATAGTCCACTGACTCTGATAGCAGGTACAATGCTTTGCAGGCTCCTGTGGAAAAAATTAAATAAATGCAAACTTCTTCTGCAAAAAAAATATGCATTTATTATTTTTTCCCTAAAGGTGAAGCCTAATGCCCCGTACACACATGATCGGAAATTCCGACAAGAAAAACATGGATTTTTTCTGACGGAATGTTGGCTCAAACTTGTGTTGCATACACACAGTCACACAAATCTTGTCTGAAATTCTGACCATCACGGTAACGTACAAGACGTACGACGAGCCAAGATCAATGAAGTTCAATAGGCAGTTCGGCTCTTCTGCTTGATTCTGAGCATGCATGTTTTTTTGCACATCGGAATTGCATACAGACAAGCAGAATTTTCTGATAGGAATTTTTTCCTTCAAAAAAATAGAAAACCTGCTCTCAATATTTTGCTGGCGGAAATTCTGCCAGCAAAAGTCTGATGGAGCATACACAAGGTCAGAATTTCCATCCAAAGGCTCACATCGGACTTTTCTTGTCCGTATTTCCTATCGCATGTACGCGGCATTAGAATACGTTTACCTTTAGGAGCATATTACACCCATATTTAGGGTGTATTATGTAACATGCTCCTATGCACCCACCTCCCACTGACTGAGCTCTCCTTTCTGTAACAGCTGGTGGGGGTTCCTCTCCCTGCACCCACTATCACATTTTGAAAACAGACACATCATTCGTTCACAGGAATTTGTGAAACAAACTACACGTCTCATCTGCCTTACGACAGATAAATTGGTAGTATTAATGAACTGCGAGCACACTGATCAGCATGCTTATAGTTCATTCACACCACACAGAGGTATGGGCAGAGAGCTCTAAACAGTGTGTGCGGGAGCCTGACATTGCACCTGCAATCACATATTCACGGGTGTAATGCTTTCCAGGCTTCAGTGAAAAAATAATAAGTAACAAAAGTAATTGCAGTAAAAATGTTTATTGAAAATGAATGTACATACATGGATAATATAGCATATTAGCTCAGTCAATGAATGGCACATGATACAAACAATAAATAAACTTGATACAAAACATCATGACATGGAGTATATACATATACAAGCATCGAAGAAACCCCACGCATGTTTCTCAAGATCATAGCTCGCTCATCAGGGGTAGATGCAGATGAGATGTATCTAAATAGACAAAAAGATGTGTCACAGTGATAAAAATATCCTGCAAAAATATGTGATTTTTTTTTTTTCTTTAAAGTAAGAGCCTGGAAAAACATGAAAAGAAGCCTTATGCCCCGTACACACGATCGGACCTTTGTCCGACCAAATTCACATCGGAATTCCTACGGAATTCCATCAGAGGAAAAGAGAACATGTTCTCTATAAAAACTCCAATGGAATTCATCGGAATTTCCGATGTAATAACTCCGATGGGGCACACACATGGTCGGAATTCCTGATGGAAAAAGTCCGTCTGATTTTTTCCATCGGAAATTCCGATCGAGTGTACGAGGCATAAAGCTTCATCTTCTGTGTCAGAACTAGACTGCAGAATATTATGTCGCGTACACACGATCATTTTTGTGATGAAAAAAACGACGTTTTCTGTGAAGTAAAAAACGACGTTTTTGAAACGTCACTTTTCAAAGACGATGTTGCATACACACCATCGTTTTTTTCACAAAAAGCGAGGTTACGTTCACCACTCTTTTCCATTTAAGCTCCCTTCATAACTAGCTTCTGGGCATGCGCGGGTTGAAAAACGTCGTTTTAAACGACGTTTTTGCTACACACGGTGACTTTTTGTGAAACAAAAAACGACGTTTTGAAAAACGACACAAAAAATTCAAGCATGTTGGAATTTTTTTTTGGTTTTGCCCACACACGATCAATTTAAATGACGTTTTAAAAAACTACGTTTTTTTTCATCGCAAAAAACGACCGTGTGTACGCGGCATTAGTGTACAAAATCATTATGCTTTACAGTATATTTAAAGGTTTAGATGTAGAGCTCAATAATCTCTATATTATACTTAGGTATTAAAAACCCTTTTCTACATATAGATACATGGGGCAAATATTACATGGCTCTATTTCCTGCGTTTTGTTGCTTCTGGTGCTACTGGTGCTGCAAAATGTTTTGCTTTATGATCCTACCAGACAGAGTCTATCTTATTGACAACAATAGATTAGATCCAATGGGCCAGATTCAGAGAGCATTTACGCCTGTCTAACTGGTGTTAGACAGGAGTACTTTCAAATTACGCGTGCCGTATCACTAGTTTGAATCCTCAAACCATGATACGGCGGCGTTGGGCTTCGACCTGACAGGCTTACGTCTTCGTACGCCTTCGGATCTACGCTGCAATCTTTTTGCGGCCGCTGGGTGGAGTTCGCGTCATTTTCAGCATCGGGGTATGCAAATGAGCTTTTTCCGGCGATCCACGAAGTTACGAGCGTCGTTCGCAATCGCGTACGTCATTTTTTTGCTACGTAAAGTTAAACCAGCTATTAGCTGGTCTAACGTTACGTGGCCCATGTTAAGTATGGCCATCGTTCCCGCGTCGACTTTCAATTTTTTTTTTATTTTTTACGTAAGTCGTTCGGGAATAGGAATGTCCGTAAACGACGCTACTCCAAAAAAAAATTACGTAACGACGTGATTTCGCGCAATGCACGGCGGGAAATTTCTGAACGGAGCATGCGCAGTTCGATCGCCGCGGGAACGCACCTAATTTAAATGCCTCACACCCCCTATTCGTGTAGTTTGATTCCGCCGGGAGAAATACACTACGCCGCCGTACCTTACGGGCCAAAATCTCTCTGAATTCCTCGTAGAGCCAGGTAAAGTACGGCGGCGTAGAGTATCTCTGATACTCTGCGGGAATCAAATTCTACCTGAATCTGGCCCATTGTATTCACTATGCTCCTTATATCCAGAGACCATAGGATATTTCACATGGGGAACCTTAGGAAAGCAGCACATTATTCACTAAGCTCAAGTAAGAATTTTGTAGTGCTAACAAATCACACAATAATTCATAAGAAAAGTGCACTTTATTGAGAAGTCCTCCTTAATTTTGTTTTGTTCTGTAAAAAAAAAAAAAAAAATAGATTTTTCTTTTAAATATTTTATACTTTTGCACTAAGAGCCATAATCCTGATTTACAGGTGTGTGGGTTAAACATCTATTTTTGTAGTAAAGTACACTCCTTCCTGCATGTACAGAGTTCTGACTAATTCAGGTTTTGTATTTCTACTTAAGTTACTTGTGATAATTATTAATGTTCTTAATTTTTAGATGCCAAAAAATGTGAACATTAAGTTGCACATTTAACAATCCTGCTGTAACTGCCTTAATCCAGTATTATTTAGAGGTTCAAAATGTGAACATTGCATCATCTGCTCCCTTGATCAAGCAGAAAAATCCACTGTTGTGGTCACACAGAAATTTCCTTTCGAATCAATTTAACTGGTCCAGTTTCAGATTTGCCCCAATTCAAGTAATAAATGTCCATGCATACACCAGCTGTCTACTGCTTTTGAGTTGAGCTGAATCAATAAAGGCCCCTTGGGTGGTTACCTATGGATATAATAGAAGTACACTGTCAGGTCTATGGAGGAAATCTAAACTATGTTACAGTATATTTTTATAGGATCAGCAGATCCATGTCAATACAGGGAGAATTCCTATACTGCATACTTATGACAAATAAATCCAGGTTAGCAAGCATGGCTGCTATGCAGGGTTGCCAACTTTCATTAAATTTACAAACAGTTTGTAAAATCTGTACTTTTTGCATCTGTCCTTAAATGTCCATTACCGACATGTAGGCTGCATGTCCGTAACGGACATTCATGGACAGATGCAACAATTATGGCTTTTCCAAACTGTTTGTAAATTTACTGAAAGTTGGTAACCATGCTGTTATGACTACAGGAAAATTCCCTGATACTTTTATCAAGACTTGAAAATTAATTTACAAACTAAGGAAGAGGGGTTCTGTTTCTCTTACATGTTGCATATAATACTTAGAAAAACATTAAAGGGGTGTTCCAGCCAAATTTAGTGTTTATTAAAAGTCAGCAGCTACAAAAAGTGTAGCTGCTGGCTTTTAATAAACACACACTCACCTGCTCCAGCGTTCCAGCGACACCCTGGCCGGGGCTCCGCTCCTCTCCCCCCCTCCCCGGCTGGCGTCTTCATGGCTTCACGGCCGGGCACCCACTGCGCATGCGCGAGCGGCGCTGCGCTCTCCTATTGGACAGGCGATCGCATGGGACCTGTAATGTGTCCCATGCGATCGCTTACAGGGAGGGGCTGCTGTAGGCGATTAAGCTTAATCGCCTAACCAGCCCACCGGCGGAAGGAGGAAGTGGGACAGGAAGTCCCACTCCTCCTGAAGCCCCCACTCCCCCCCCCAAAAAAAAGGGGGTGAGGAGTGGGATTAGCGGAAGTTCCAATTTTGGGTGGAACTCCGCTTTAAGAATGGAAGTCTCATGTGACTATATCTGCAGCCATATGTTTATTCCAAGAACCAATTAGGGTCTATGATGGGGACCCACTGTGGTCATCAAATGGGACCTCCATGTCATTCTAAAGATAGGAGAACATTTAAAGCCCAAGGTTGCAAGGTTTTTTTTTTTTGTTTTGTTTTTTTTTTGTTTTTGTTTTTGTTTAATTCATACCTCTCCTATTTCCTGTACATAGTAGTATTATTATAATTTTTTGTCCTGAATTTTGTACCTCAAATTCTTTTTCCAAGTGCCACTCACATGACCTTCCACCAGTTCCTGACCTTTATTTTTCCAGTGGTATCATGTGGGTATTAATTTTGTTGCTAAATTATAACCAAAATTACAAATGTTCGTGCTGGGGTCTGTTTGTTACTATCGAGGTGATTCTCTGAGCCCTGGACTTTATTATTCGTCTGTATCAGGTCACATCTACTCTTGGTTTTATGAGGCGTTGGTGGGGCTAATCTCGCTTGCATCTCATCCGATCCAATCTCCAAGACCTCTTTTGTGGACTTGCATCCTCTCTTCCTTTGTACCAAAGCATCATTGGGTTCTGTAATACACTGCTTAGTGCTTACCTCCTGATAAAGACTTTTTATGAGTTGAAACGCATTGAGATGTTCAACGTTTCCACTGTAAAGATCTTCATTGATAGAACATATATCTCATGCAGACATCCATTGATGTATTTGATTGCAATATCTTGTATGCATGGTAACATTTTGAAAATTTGTGAATAAAGACATTTTTTACAATCTTTTTATTGTTATTTGTTACACAAAAAGCCAGATTCCACATTTTTAAATCACATCCTGTGGGTTGGGTTGAGCTGGAACTGTGAACACATTACACTGCAGTTAAGTGTATGTACCACCAACACTGGCAAACTGGCTGATGGCTACATTTTCTGCAGTCCAGAAACCTTCAGGGGGTGGAACTATAACTACCTTGGTACAGACTTCTGGGTTAACTGAAGTTGAGCATTATTCATGACATTTGTGACACATGTGGGGTGGCAGATAATGGACTGTTTGGGGGAAATAGTACGAGGGACAAAGTGAGAATTGAAAAAGCTGAATTTTTTAACAAAGCTTAAAGTGGATGTAAACCCACTGTCATCCTTTCTAAACGACTGCCATAGTGCTGATCTATAAGGATATACATGTATCCTTACCTGTCAAATGTCTCCCCTCTGTCTGTTATCAGACCCGAAAAAAATGTGGATTCTGTGGGTGGGGCTGTTGTCCGTGGCTTGGTGGGTGGAGTTTTGATGTCAGTAGGCTTCCCTCCCTCCTTTTACACTCCCCTTGTCAGCATGCCTTTTCTCCTGTGTATTTCTTACACTAAATTCTGCTACGATCACTAACATCCAGTCAAAACCCAGAAAAGTAACCACATGACTTCTCATTCTCGTGCATGAGGTATGTAAATCACCTGCCACTCACAGCAGGGGAGAAGAACGGACAGGGTTTTCTCCATGTGTCTGTTTTATCTCACTGAAAAAAGATAAGAGGATTGCTTAAAGCTGTATTGACTCTTTGTGACAAGACTGGGCACAGATGATCTGAAATCCTATACTGTAGATTGTGCCAGGCAAAAAATAAATAAAAAAATTCGGGTTTACATCCACTTTAAGGATTAAAAATAGTTTTCATTGAGATTTTGCTGGCAGTCTCTCTGGTGGCCAGATCATCTTTTTTCAAATTTTTTAAATGTTTCAATACTTTTTACCTATACATTTTCTGAAAGCACAAGACCCACATAATCAAAAGATGGTGCTGTTGATTTTCTACACCACACAATTCTTACGTAAATGTTTAGCAAAACATTATTTTCTATAAAATACACAAAAATCATTATTAGCTTACACAACACAAAACTCATGCTAAATCAAAATGATAGAACTATGCAGAGTTAGAAAATAACAAACTTTTAGATTTTAAATTGTGCCTTTTTGTGAAATCGCAGTGCTCCAACACACATTACTTACATTTCCACAAGATGCGCAGTGCATTTCCACTCCTGAGCAGTGGGCACTCTTGTGTTCATTCAGGAAATTGAAGGGATTCTGCATGGATCCAATCCTCCCTGCTGTGTGGCCGCAACCTGCTGTCTCTGCAGAGACAGGAGGGAATAAGAGCCAATGGTTTCACAGGAGACAAAGAAACACAGGGACACAGCTGTCAGGATCACTGACAGGCAGGATACACCATAAAAAGGCAAGGCGGGCGGCAGTGGAAGTGGGGGGCAGTCAACTTACTGAAAGACTGTGATCAGCAGTTTGTCATCTGCCTGAGCACAACTATTCATTAATTAGCAAGTCAATGGGCCCCATTTGCTATATGCTCATGGTTGCTTTACTACTGTGAGCTTATACCACAAGGCAGAGGTGTATTTAGGTTTTGTGCTGCCCTAGGCCTGACTAAACTTGCGCACCCCCTAATTTAAATATGACCCACCCCTTCCTGTCAAAGCCACACCCCTGTCATATTCATGGGAAGAGGACAGAGGGATGCTGTGGGTGAAGGACGCCCTGGGAGAAGGACAGAGGGACGCCCTGGGAGAAGGACAGAGGGACGCCGTGGGAAGAGGACAGAGGGATGCCGTGGGAAGAGGACAGAGGGACGCTGTGGGAAGAGGACAGAGGGACGCCGTGGGAAGAGGACAGAGGGACGCCCCCCGCAAAGTGCCGCCCTAGGCCTGGGCCTTGTCGGCCTAGGCCAGAATACATCCCTGCCACAAGGGTAGGCAACTGGCTTAAGGGATATTGGCAAGCTTCAAGTAATTCTGTTCTTCCATAACTGACAGTGGCAGGCTGGCAGCAAAAGGTAAATAACAGCAGATGATTTAAAGCAGTACATGAAGTTGCTGATGCAGCATGATGTACTTTTTTAAAAGTGTCATTTTCTTTTTTTAAACAGTGGCCGGGTATGTGTACATTAGCTATAGCAACAATGCTACTGCAAAGTAACAGATCCCCACATTCATTGGTTTGTCAACAAACCAGGGGAACTATCATTTAGCAGGGGTATCACTGCAGCTTCTAAATGACGTATCCTCACCGGCTTCTATTTGATATTCAGATCATACACATTGTCAATAGAAGACACTGTTCCCCAATAACTATAGCTCCCAACTATCCCCGATTCCAAAGGAAAAGTCCTACATTCCTTCTCAATTGTCTATGATTGTCTGATCTATATAGTTGTATATAAAATGCACTATTTATCTGTCAAAAAGTGTTTCCTAGTGCTAAACCTTTGATTTGATTTCTAGATAGTCAGATTTGTAAATTTTAAAAGCCAGCATAAAGAAATAGTAGTGGTAAAAAAAAAAAAAGCACTTGTGGGTTTAACAAATCTCTCTACATACTTTGGCTAATAGGTGTCCCTCATTCCCATCTTCTCAGTCCCATCCTGGGTGATGTTATGGACCACATGTGGTCAGTCCAGCGCTGTAGATGCCAATCATAATAAGCAACGATCAACAATACAGATACACCACAACATCAATGCTGCCTCACTGCTACACTCATCATAAATGACAGCCTCAAGCACTGCTGGAATGTAGAGAGAGTGGCAGCGAACCTGGGTGATGGCTTAGGCCAAATGTGACCCAGGATCCCTGCCATTTGATTTACAATTTCAAACAGAATTCAATAGTGCATAGTGGATGATGATATCCTGGATGTGAGGAAACCTGTAGGGGTGGGACTTTCCAGCCACATAATTTCTGCTCTTTGGAACGTACACCCATAAGAATAAGCAGTGGTGTTCTGCAAACACTGTGGTAGATCATTCCCAGTTCTGGGCGAAGGAACTATACTTGTGAGTATAAACTTTAATTCATTGTGGGCAATTTCAACCAAATGGTTTAATGTTATGTATGCTGTTTTCTGGCTTCCTTCCAGTCAGTGCATGGGATGAACTTGCCAAGTATCAGTCCAAGGCTGATGGGATAACCTGCACAGGGAATCTGTGACATACAGCTGTATTGACCTTCCTAAGGCATATGAACATGGGGTCAACAACCTTTGGTGAGTTTGGTCAAAGCACAAGTCACTACATTACAAGAATTGTAGCACAAGAGGATTGCACTTTTTTTGCACTGTTGCACTTTGATTTGACAGTGAACCGTGCACTTAATGGACATTTTGAACTTTAGTTCGTTATATGCATTAACTTGGATTTGCATGGTTGATAATATTTATGAATTGTTATATATCATCCAATCAGGGTAAGCGCAGATTTCTTAACTTAACTATTATCGATTTATGGTGATTTATGTAATTTAGAAGCAACAAAATCACTATTAAAGGAGCAGCTACAACATTTTATTTTATTTTGCAGGCATTTTCATATATATTTAGAGGCATAGTAATACTGCCACTAAATGATAGACTTCTGGCTACATAAGGCTACAGGTTTGGGTGGGGGAACTGGCCAAATATGACCAGTCTGTTCACCTAACTACAAACAGGCTGGATTTGGCTTGAGCTCATGTTCATCCCAAACCCAAAGTTCATCCCAACACCATCAAACAGATATATAAAATGTTATATTTAACAGACCAAATGGGAACAAATAACTAAAATGTATTGTTAGGGTTTAAATACCTTTAAAGCAGTGGTATACAATCATTTTTTGTTTTTGAATTATTAAAAATGCTATACTTAACTCAGTGACGGCTGGAGGTAATTTGTTTACCCGTGTCAGGTCAGTCAGTCAGTCGGTCGGTGCACTTTCCTCAACCATGGTCGTCGTCTCCAGCTCTCCTATGTAGCCTCACGAGCAGGCATCTCCTTCCCCTGCTCGACAGCTTCCGTCTCCTACCTCCTCCTTGGCAGACAATCAGAACACTTCTTCTTTCGGCCAATCGAGAAATGTGTCTCACATCCATGCTTCCTAATTGGTGAAGAGGCGATTCAATGTTAGAATAGCGAATTTCATTCGCTATTATAACACACCTTGGTGGGCTCAGAGTGCAATGCTCTTTCGTCCAGAGCCTATACAGCGATCAGTGCTATAAAAATGATAACTGTGTAAATGTCACTGGCAGAGAAGAGGTTAAACATTAGGGGCGATCAAGGGGTTAACTGTGTTCCCTTACTGTGTTCTAACTGTAGAGGGGATGGGCTCACTAGAACATGCAGTAAATCCCTGTCATGTTGCTAGGCAGAACAGGGAAATGCCTTGTTTACATAGGAATCTCCCCGTTCTGCCTCTCTGTGCCATGATAGCGGGCCACAGGCGGACATCGAGTCCGTAGCCGGCAATGACGCAGCGGTGTACGGGTACGTCGTTTTACACACCCGTATATCGGTGTGAGCCAGTTGGCAAGTGGTTAAAGAGTAACTTTACTTTTGTTGAGAAAAAAAACTGTTGCATAGTCCTACCTTTTGTTATTCTGGAGAAATCCCTGTTTGTTTGTCTGTGTCCATATGGGAAGTGAATCTATATGGGAGTGCTTTCATAATTATCAAACAGTGGGCTCTAATGAGGAAAATTGCAGGGTCTGTATCCCTTTAGACGTATCTCACCAAAAATTTAATTTTTGGTACAGGGATGCCTGATATCTGACTTGTATCTTAGTGCAGACTTCTGAGAAAATCAGTGAGTCAATCACATAAGCAGGAAATTACAAATCCATTTAAATTCATGAACCTCTTTAAGAACATTTTGTGTTTTAATTCTGTAGACATTTGTAGCCATTTGACAACAATCATGTCTTTGATGACTTGTATAATGCAATTCTGTATTCCTCACAGTGACCTTTTAGTACTTCCCCAATTAACTTATGATTGAAAAAAGTTGATTAAATATTTTGCAAGTCTGTTAATTATGCTTTGCCAATACAACTTAAACCAACTGTGCTTCTAGAGGCCTGCAGTTGGATAGAACTTCTCTGGAGAATGACCTTAGAGAAATTAAAGCCTTTTAGCACAGTAAACTCAATTTAGAAAATGCTTTTGAAAATCACTTGACCAAAACACTTTTCAGAACACTTCTTATATGGACATAGCTCTTCAGTCATCATAAAAATGAAAGTGATAGGAGTTGAATATGAAAGTTTTTGCTTTTGCTGGTCTTTAGAAAAGTTATGACTAGAATAGCTCTCGAGTCTTCTTATTAACCACTTAAGACCCGGACCAAAATACAGGTAAAGGACCTTGCCCCTTTTTGCGATTCGGCACTGCGTCGCTTTAACTGACAATTGCGCGGTCGTGCGACGTGGCTCCCAAACAAAATTGGCGTCCTTTTTTCCCCACAAATAGAGCTTTCTTTTGGTGGTATTTGATCACCTCTGCGGTTTTTATTTTTTGCGCTATAAACAAAAATAGAGCGACAATTTTTAAAAAAATGCAATATTTTTTACTTTTTGCTATAATAAAAATCCCCCAAAAATATGTAAAAAAACATTTTTTTTCCTCAGTTTAGGCCGATACGTATTCTTCTACCTATTTTTGGTAAAAAAAATCGCTATAAGTGTTTATCGGTTGGTTTTCGCAAAATTTATAGCATTTACAAAATAAGGAATAGTTTTATTGCATTTTTATTAATTATTTATTTTTTTACTACTAATAGCGGCGATCAGCGATTTTTTTCGTGACTGCGACAATATGGCGGACACTTCGGACAATTTTGACACATTTTTGGGACAATTGTAATTTTCACAGCAAAAAATGCATTTAAATTTGCATTGTTTACTGTGGAAATGACAGTTGCAGTTTGGGAGTTAACCACAGGTGGCGCTGTAGGGGATGTGTGCCTATGTGTTTTGTTTACAACTGTAGGGGGGTGTGGCTGTAGGTGTGACGTCATCGATCGCGTCCCCCTATTACAGGGATGACGGGATCGATGCTACGGCCACAGAGAAGCACGGGGAAGCCGTGTGTACACACGGCTCTCCCCGTTCTTCCGCTCCAGGGACGGATCGCCGCACTGCAGCGGCGATCGGGTCCGCGAATCCCGCGGTCCCGGTCCCGGAGCTTCCCGGGTCGCGGGCGCGCCCCGCGGGCGCGCGCCCGCGACCCACGGCTGGGTACTAAAATCAACGTATATATACGTTGATGTGCCCAGCCGTGCCATTCTGCCGACGTAAATGTGCAGTAGGCGGTCCTTAAGTGGTTAAAGCCCAATTCCAGTCAAACTTTTTTTTTTTTCCTTTTGGATAGATTTAGGCCCCTTTCACACTGACACGTTTTTCAGGTGGTTTAGCGTTAAAAATAGCGCTGCTATACAACCTGAAAAATCAATGAAAATGAAATCAATGGGAAACCGTGGTAATACCTCCCCTGTTCTAACGAGCTTGTTCCTACCATCGATATGGTTCCGAGCCGACGGAAAACTCAGAGCGGGAAACAGCTATTCGTCAGCTGTGGAACACGCTCGCTCCCGATGGCTGATTATACACTCTTTAGTACACGCCGCTCTACACAGCAAGGGCCAGCAAGGGGCGGATGTGATATTGACCAGTGTTTTTTTGATTGGTTATCCACGCCGCGGATAACCAATCAAAAATGCTCAATATCACATCCGCCCCTTGCTGTGTAGAGCGGAGTGTACTATAGAGCGCCGGCAGGCATCGGGAGTGAGCGCGTCTAAGCTGACAATCAGCTGTTGAGCCTCGGAGATTTACGTGGCCTCCTACTGTGCCCTTGCAGTCGAGGCAGGAACCATACCGATTTAGGAACCAGCTCGAAAAGACACCGGCAATGCGCCTCTGCAGAGTATTAACCCTTTTTTGCTCGCTAGCGGGGGTTAAAACCGCACCGTTAACGGCCGAATATCGCGGTAAATACGACAGTATAGAGGCCCTAAAAATCACGCCGATATACCGCCACCGCACCTCCTGTGCCCAGTGTGAAAGGGGCCTTAGGAACACTAAATATTTCTGTCAAGCTTCTTGCTGTCTGTTAGCCAACTGGGGGTATTTCACCTCACTTTCTTTTCCTTTGACAGTAGGATAAAATTCTTGTTACTTAGACAGGAAGACACAGTAATAATAACTTACCAGAAGTTCTAGCACTTCACCATATAGGACGACAAACAAACCACTTTCTTTTTGCTATAAAATTGTCCCCTCTCTACAACCATCGCTAGAGTGTAAGTGTAGCCCAAATTTAGGGGGCTATGAAAAATGTCCCTCCCCAAACAGGATATTTCACTAAACCTGTATGTAAATAATAAAACCAGAACTTTCAGTGAGTGGAAGAGTGGGTTTGATATTAAAGTTGACAGTGCCTCTACCCAGGACAGGGCATTTACTTCATAGGAAGTTACCTAGTAATTGAATCAAAGTAGCTGGAGCAAAGGATCTACTGCAGTAGCTACCTAGTAATTGAACTCTGACATTCACAGACATGACTAGGGCATGATGGGAATTGTAGTTCCTGAACAGCTGGAGGGCCGTAGTTTGAGGACCCATGATCTACTGCAACCAACATATAGCAATAACAATAAGTATATACAGTATTTCACAAAAGTGAGTACGCCCCTTATATTTTTGTAAGAATTTTATTATATCTTTTCATTTGACAATACTGAAGAAATGACACTTTGCTACAATGTTAAGTAGTGAGTGTACAGCTTGTATAACAGTGTAAATTTGATGTCCCCTCAAAATAACAACGCACAGCCATTAATGTCTAAACTGCTAGCAACAAGGTCTCAGGTGTGAATGGGGAGCAGGTGTGTTAAATGTGGTGTTATCACTCTCACTCTCTCATACTGGTCACTGGAAGTTCAACATGGCACCTCACAGCAAAGAACTCTCCGAGGATCTGAAAAAATACATTGTTGCTCTACAAAAACATGGCATATGCTGTAAGAAGATTGCCAAGACCCTGAAACTGAGCTTCAGCATGGTGGCCAAGACCAGACAGCTGTTTAACAGGACAGGTTGCACTCAGAAAAGGCCTTCGCCATAGCCATCAAAGAAGTTGAGTGCAAATGCTCAGCGTCATATCCAGAGGTTGTTCTTTGGAAAATAGACATATTAGTGCTGCCAGCATTGCTGCAGAGGTTGAAGGGGTTGGGTGTCAGCCTGTCAGTGCTCAAACCATATGCTGCACACTGCATCAAATTGGTCTGCATTGCTGTCATCTTAGTAGGAAGCCTCTTCTAAAGATGATGCACAAGAAAGCCCGCAAACAGTTTTCTGAAGACAAGCAGACTAAGGACATGTTTTACTGGAACCATGTCCTGTGGTCCGATGAGACCAAGATAAACTTATATTCAGATGGTGTCAAGTGTGCGTGGCGGCAACCAGGTGAGGAGAACAAAGTGTGTCTTACCTACAGTCAAGCAGTGTCATGGTCTGGGGCTGCATGAGTGCTACCGGCACTGGGGAACTACAGTTCATTAAGGGAACCACGAATGCCAAACATGTACTGTGACACACTAAAGCAGAGCATGATCCCCCCCTTCAGAGACTGGGCTGCAGGGCAGTATTCCAACATAATAACCCCAAACACACCTCCAAGACGACCACTGCATTGCTAAAGAAGCTGACAGTAAAGATGATGGATTGACCAAGCATGTCTCCAAACCTAAACCCTATTGAGCATCTGTGGGGCATCCTCAAACGGAAGGTGGGAGAGCGCAAGATCTCTAACATCCACCAGCTCTGTGATGTCGTCATGGAGGAGTGGAAGAGAACTCCAGTGGCAACCTGTGAGGCTCTGGTGAACTCCATGCCCAAGAGGGTTAAGGCAGTGCTGGAAAATAATGATGGACTCACAAAATATTGAAATTTTAGACCCATTTTGGACATTTTCACTTAGGGGTGTACTCACCTTTGTTGCCAGCGGTTTAGACATTAATGGCTGTGTGTTGAGTTATTTTGAGGAGACAGCAATGAGATCATGAGAACAGTGAGAACTGCATGTCAAAGTGTTCAGTAGATCTTGACATATAAGTAGATGAAATTATATACAACATTTGACTTTTCCCAAAGTTTGAAACCAGTCCATCAACGTTTCCTTATTGGTCAGTGAGACAATACAGTAGTACACACGATCGGTTTTCCCGACGGTCAAAAGTCTGCTGGGAAAACCGAAGGGAAAACCGAGAACCTGCTTGGTTGCTTTTCCCACCGTGTACACACGGCCGGTTTTCCCGACAGGAAAACTGCCATGACAGCTTTGGTCAGGAAAACCAGCCGTGTGTATGCTCCACTGCAGTGTTTTCCATAGGAAAACTGCCGAGCAAAAAAACGCTGAGAATCGCAGCGGGAAAAAAGAGAACAACTTATGCTTATAAGCTATGGAGCATACACACGGCCGGTTTTCCAGACCAAAAGCAAACATGGCAGTTTTCCCGTCGGGGAAAACCGGTCGTGTGTACAAGGTATATTAGTCAAAATCAGGTGGCTGAAAAGGGTGGAGCCAAGCTCACTGGACAGTAGCAAGGCTCGTGAGGTGGGAAGGACAGCTGAGCTTTAAAAATAACTTCATCTTCTCTGAATACTCATCAGTTTGACATGCAGGTAATCCCTCAAGATTCATGACAGCATTACTTTAAAGCATCTCTCTAATTTAATAGTAAGTAGTGTAATAGATTAAGTTACCGCAGTTAAATCTGTGCTTGGTTCTTCCTTTAAAAAAGGTATTCATGTATTTTAAAAGTGCCATGATTAAGGCTTTCCCTCTATACTGTTTCTGTTACCATGGTACTAATCTGTGTGAGTAGGTGTGAAAGGCTCAGCCGTCATTCAGCATCTTAGAAGATCACTCTTAAGTTAGCCATACACCTGTAAGATTTTACTTGATCTGTTAAATTGACACAATTTAACCGTAGCTATTTAGAATGAGGGCCTTTCCAAATAATCTATTCAATGTAGAATGAATTAGGTTGGCTCTCACACTGCATAGTTATTGTTACAATTTGCTGATTAAACAGATCTAAGTATTTATTTTTTTTTTTTTAATCAGCTAAATACATTCCAGATGCATCACAACACAAGGGGCCAGATTCTCATAGAATTTCGCTTGCGTATTGTAAGCCATTTACACTACGCCGCCGCATCGTACTAGAGCAAGTGCCGTATTCTCTAACCATTTGCTCCGTAGTTTGCGTTGGTGTAGCGAAAATGGCCCAGCGTAAGCCCGCGTAATTCAAATGGGGTGGCTTGTATTTAAATTAAGCGCGCCCCCGCGTCGAACGAACTGCGCATGCGCCGGCCGGGGAAAAAGCCCAGTGTGCATGCTCTAGCTCACGTCGGAAAGCGTCGTTGAAACCGACTTTAAAACGACGTGATCGTCACTTACGCAATGCCCTATTCGCGAACGAGTTAGTAAAACGATGTAAGCGAAGGAAAAAGCCGACGCTGACCCAACGCCATACTTAACATGGCATCCGACGGCACCCGACGGCATCCGACGGAACTTCGTAAGGTTACTCCTCATAGAAGCAGGGGTAACCTTACGCGGACGAAAACGACGTACGCGACGACGGGGCGGCGTAAAAGCGATCGGGAATCGGCGTACTAGCCTCATTTGCATATGCAAATGAAAAAACAACGTAGAGGCCACCTAGTGGCCGGAGTTGTCATTACAACTACGATCCGCAAGTGTAATGGTATTACACTTGTCGGATGTTGAAGCGTATCTATGCCAAAGTGATGCTAAGCATCACTCGCATAGATACGAGCCAAAAAAAACGGCGATACGACGGGGTATCTGAGATACTCCGTTGTAGCGCCACTGAGAATCTGGCCCAAGGTTTTTAACCCCTTAACACTCATCAATAGTAGATTTAAAATAAATAAACGTTGATGGCTTGGTTGTGGGTTTGGGGTGCGCATTCGCGATTTTGACGGCAGGTCCTGGCCAATGATTTATGGCTGAGACCTTCTGATCTGCTGTGTCCAATCACAGCACAGATTTCTGTGTGTACAAACACAGAGCATGTACACAGAGCATTGATCTGTTTGTTTCTTCTCTCTGCAAAAGGAGGAAAAAAACAGCATGATCGTTAGTAAAAGCAGATCATTTTGCACACATTACACTTATTAGGCATGTCATTAGTACAGTGACAGTGTACAGCACAGGTGTCAAACACAAGGCCTGAGGGCCAAATCCGGCCCTCCAGGCCATTTCATGTGGCCCCCGCACCTCTCCTGCATTTGCAGGAGAGCTCCAGCCCACCTCTGGTCCTCCTCCAGTCCCTTACTTTCTGCTTTCAAGCAATGCATCCAACTTCTTCCCAGGACCAGCATAAAGAAAGGGTGTGCACTGTGATGTAAGGGAGAGTGGGGGACTCAACTTCTGATGGTGGGGTGGCTCTTGACATCTAATGTAAGGGGAGAGATGTGCTGGACATCTAATCTTACAGATACATCCGGCCCTTTTGAGGACAATCATAATGCTGATGCGGCCCATGATTAAATTGAGTTTGACACTCCTGGTGTACAGTATTATCACTGATCACTGCATTAGTGTCACTAGCAACATCAGTGTAAATCAGTCAGTTAGTGTACCTCCCAGTGAGGGTCTGTTACTATCACAGTCCCACTATAAGTCGCTAACCACCATTACCATTACCAATATAGTATTATAGCTGCGTAAATTCCAGTATATATACACCATAGATTGTAGATGTTATAACTTTCACACAAACCAATTAATAACAAACAATACAAACTTGTATTGAAACCTAAATTTATGAAGCTTTCTAACTGGCCAGGTGACAGAGGAAGAAGGATGTTAGCCAAACTTCTAAGGGATGGCACCGTGGCGCAGTCTCCCGAAAGTAGGGAAGTTGCTGGTCAAAAAAAGGTACCTGTTCCCACCTACCCCTGAAAGGTGCCAAATGTGGCTCGGGAGGGGGGGAGGAAGCAGATAAGCAGAAGTTCCACTTTTGGGTGAAACTCTGCTTTAACTCCATAAAAAGCCTGTGTCAATGCACATATAGGGCCAGATTCACAAAGCACTTACTCTGGAGTATCAGGAGCTGCGCCAGCGCAATTGGAAATATGCGCCTGCATATCGTTATGCTGTATCCCCAAAACGATATAGACTGCAAATCTAGACTTTTTAGACCGACGTAATTTCGTTAGACCGGGGCATCGTGCGCGCAAAAAATGCGATAGACACACCATTGATTTGCTAGGCAAATATGCAAATGGGGGAGTTACAGCGATCCACAAAAGTAAGTTGGTGCAGCGCAGGCTACACGCTGTGCTCATCAGCTGCACGTCCTGTCTAAAATTAGGCAATATAAAAGCTTGCCTAAAATTAGACAATCCGTCTACATGTCAGCTAAAGCAACACTGTTAGGGATGAGCTGAGCAGCCACACTTGCAGGACAACAATCTGTATGCCACCATGCCAGGGGCATCCATGCTCATAGCTATACTACTGACTTTAGAGGAGCGCAGAAGGAGGAGGGCACGGGAGAGGATATATCGCACACGCATAGACATCTTTGGCATGAGTGATTCTAAGGGGTCTCGCATCTTCAGATTCACCCCTCATGCCATCATGGAATTAACCACAACCCTGCAGGAGGAAATCACCAGCCAAACACATGACACCACCCATGACACCCATGACAGTTACATATACAATCATAGCCCCATCCCAATGGAATTCGAACAGAACATGTATGTATAGAACATGATGCTGAATCACAAGGGGCACATGCACTACTAACATCCTCCTGTCTTATCCCTTCAGGGTGACTCTGCATATGCACTGGGACCCCATCTCATGACTCCTACATGGTACCCTGTTGTATTCCCCAAACTTTGTATGCCAGATCATTGGTGCATGTTGCATGCTGCACAACTTCGCAGTGAGAAAGGGCCTGGAGATTGACATAAGTGATAACCTGACCCCCGAACCAGACAATCCCCCCCTAACCGAGGCTACCCCGTCTTCTGAGGGAAGAGCAGCCAGGAGCCAGCTCACATTAGGCATCTTTGCACGTTAAACACACACATTAATCATGGCACAATGAGAATGCATGCATGCACACCACTGTGGTCCCTAGCACAGACACATCACATCCTCATCACATTGGATTGGCACAAGCCCAACAATGCAGGACTTGTGAGCAGCAACGCCATGCCACGGCTCCAATTATGTCACTGTACATTCATACACCATTCACACAGACCTGGGGATCACTTCTCCACCACAAATAATAACCTGCAGACACTCTATCCCTTTGTGCTGGGTTTCATCTTACTTTAATATCAGCACATCTAACGACTAAGTGGATCTGGCTTCCACTGGTCATTGTCTTGTTCGCCCCTGCTATCCGTACCGCTGGGATTCCTTGGATTGCGTTCTGACAACTTTTGGTTTCAGTAGCTAACAGAATTGGTGAGCACACAGATACCATTTTCTTTTTGATATAAAATGTATAATGTAATGCAATGTATTAAATATTTGTGTACTAACGGCATATCTTTATGTCATACACAGACCACTAAATCCAAAAAGATTAAGTTGCAAGGCCCTGACGAAGCACGAAAGTGTGAAACGAGTTGGCAATCTGCATACTGTACTTTACCTTCGCTTTTTGTAACTATTGTGGTCTAATTCATGCAACAATTGTTTTTATGAAGTTTCTATTTACTGTATATTAAACCTTTTAATAAATTTCTAAATCCTCTGTGTTTGGTGTACTTACCTTATTACTACAATTGACATCTCTCACTTAAAAATCCCGACAATTGGAAGAGGGTCTCCCTCTCCCGTGTATGTATGCTGTTTTTTATCTGTCTCTCCTCATGGGATTGTGAGTTTTTGCCAATTGGCTCCGGAAACAATTCCACCACCCTTTTTTTCCTTTTTTATATTTTATGCTCAATTAACCGGCGGGGCTTGCCGTGTCCATCTGAAGGGCTCCTTTGCTGTGTCTTCATATCTGCATGCCGGCGGGACCTTACTATCTGCCACACGCAAGGGATGTTACACTTCCCTCTATCACTTCCCTCCATCAACCTGGGATTCTACAGCCGTCCACTGGGAGTTGTGATAGTTAACTTCACGGGACATCTACATGCCGACGGACTGACGTTAACCTCTCCTCATCTGGATTCAGCAGTGGTATCGTTGTACACATTTTTATACCAGTATCATACTTAGCTACATGTTTTTATGACTGCTTTTGCTATCGTTTGGTATTACTCGCACCATTTTTACAGTTTATGTAGCTACATCGATTTTATCTCCAGTGCAATATTTATTTTGTTACCTACTTGAAGACTATAAAAGTTTTAATGCTATTACCATCGAGCGTGGCCTTTGTGTGTTTTTTGTATCCTGCTATCCATTTTAGTTGATTAATCGATTAAAAAAAAAAAACGATTAATCAAACACAAAAATTTTGATCAGTAACAGCCCTAATTATTATACAAGGTATATTTATACTTACAGACAAGAACAATAGCCTAAACTACAATACCGCCCCTGATGAAAAAATGTATATCAATGCATTAACTTACGAAACATGTTGGGTATATGCATGTAAATCCAACCAGCTGATCTCAATTCATTTTTAGCAACAAATTGGATCAATTGTTTTTGGCTAAACGGCTATGTTCTATGTATGATGATTCATTGATGTATATTGTTCTACTGTGTATTTAAAGTGAAGCTGTGTGTCTTTTACACATTACACGTCCCTTTATCTTCTTTATATTAATAAAGTAGGCACTAGTATGTAATTTTTACTCAATAAGACTTAATAATATCTTCTTCTGCCATATAAAGTCCATAGGGGCATCTCTTAATGCACTTTGCTGCATAAACCTTTTTTAAAGTTATACAGGATGTTGGCAGGACAAGCAGACCTTTCAAATTCCATTTTTTTCCATATGTTAAAAATGTGAAACATATGAATTAAGGCTGACCATTGTAAGTGTTTTACAGTTTTATATGCCACCTGTGGTGGTCACTTGGCTAGATACATCTTCTGTCAAATAATAGTCAAATAATCTTACTGACAGGTGGCATCCTATGTAATTGCTGTTCATTTTTCCCATAGTTCTACTTTAATTTCTGTTCAAATAGTACTTTTGTTATGTTTGTATAGAAGAGAACCTTCTTTTTTGTCAATTTTGGAAAATCATACAGTAGCTGGCTGTAGAATGAATAGGTCATTGTTAGAAAACATGATTAAAGCCATTTTTATATCTAGTGAAGAGTTAAAACTTGTGTTGAGTTCTTATGTCTATCTGCGATCCCATAGGGATCATTTCCTGCTCAATTCAAATACAAATACAAAGTTAATCCTGGATCTAGTCTTTAAATTACAAAATAGTTTACACAGAAATTATACAGTATGTACTGTATATATTGTTTATTGCAAACAGAGAATTTCCTTATTCAATCATTCAAATATATCCAGCCTTAAAAATATAATAATAATAATAAAAAAAAAAGTATGCAACTCCTTTCCAGATACTTAATTCTTGTCTCCCATAAGCAATGCTTCTGGCATTGGTTGTAATTGTATTTTATTTGACAGCTGTACTTTATTTTAAACCCATAGGGGAAATGCAGTATTAAGCTTTTATATTTAGTGGTGTTTGAAGATTGCTTGTTAGGGAACAATTGAAACTCAAAGGAACTGAGTTATGTTACTGTTATGTTATGTTGAAGTTCTCTATTCTACCTGGGAGCCTACAAGGTAGTGATGACTTTAATTCCCTGAGAGAGTGCTTAACAATTTTACGACCATCATGCTGAAAACATGCCAGGTCGTTTCTAAAAGCATGATCAATTTTTTATTACACCTATTCATGGGATTCTAAAAATGCAAGGGTTGTCAGCAGATGGCTCTGTTAGCTAAAGATAAATTATTAAATGTCTGTGCTAAATTATTTAATACATTATGATATTTTGGAATTAAATAATATAATTTTAAGTGCAACTCTTTTTTTTTATTGTACCTCTAATGGAAGAACCCTGCTTTGGAATCAGTACTGGACTTATGCCGCGTACACACGATCGGAATTTCTGATGAAAAAAGTCAGATGGAATTTTTTCATCGAATATTCCGACCGTGTGTGTGCCCCATCTGAGTTCTTCCTTCGGAAATTTAGACTGAATTTTTTTCGGAAATTCCATTCACCTGTATGGAACTCCGACAGAGAAAAAAAACATGCATGCTCAGAATCAAGTCAACGCATGCTCAGAAGCATTGAACTTAATTTTTCTCGGCTCGTCGTAGTGTTGTAAGTCACCGTGTTCTTGGCGGTCGGAATTTGGTGTGACAGTGTGTATGCCAGAGCTGTATCTTGGCCTAGGCCGACAAGGCCTAGTCTTTGTCAGGGGCGGCAATTCGCTGCCCCCTGCACGAAAACCCCCCACCCGTCCTCCCGACTCAGATGCAGCTTATCACAGCCGCCTCAGATTGCTTCCCGTGTGGCATCATTGCATCTGCTCTCCAGCTCTGGGCTGGGACTTGTAGTGCACTGTTTGGGGGCTAAAATATGGCAGCCCTATTTTTGTTGGGACTTGTAGTGCACTGTAGGGGCTGAGAAATGGCAGCCCCATTTTGCTTGGACTTGTAGTGCACTGTGTGGGGGCTGAAATATGGCAGCCCCATTTTTGCTTGGACTTGTAGTGCACTGTGTGGGGGCTGAAATTTGGCAGCCCCGTTTTTGCTGGGACCTGTAGTGCACTGTGTGGGGGCTGAAATATGGCAGCCCCATTTTTGCTGGGACTTTTAGTGCATTGTGGGGGCTGAGATATAGCAGCCTCCTATGCTGGGACTTATAGTGCCATCTGGGGGGCTAAGATATAGCAGCCTCCTATGCTGGGACTTTTTAGTCACTTAGGTTGTGGGGGAACTGAGGAATCCTCATTCCGCCACTGAGGGCACTACAAGTCCCAGCAGAGTGGGCTGCCATTCTTCCATGCCCTGTATTCTAGGGTATTACAAGTCCCAGCATAGGTGGCTGCCATATCTCAGCCCCCCCAGAGAGCAATACAAGTCCTAGCATAGGAGGCTGCCATATCTCAGCCCCTCAGAGGGCACTACAAGTCGCAGCATAGGAGGCTGCCATATCTCAGCCCCCCAGAGGGCACTACAAGTCCCAGGAGAGCAGGCTGCTCTTACAGAACAAGATAAAGAGCTGGAGGGGGGAGGTTGTACTGGGAGGGGAGAGAAGAAGGCACAGGTTTGAGATGAGGGGGGATTTTTTTTTCTGAACGTGAGGATTTATTCTGAAAGGGGGGGATGGGGGAGGATTTGTGCTGGGAGGGGGAGATGGGGCAAGATTTGTGCCGAGAGATATAATTTGTCCTGGGAGGGGGAGATGGGGGAGGATTTGTAATGGGAGGGCGGATTTATGGGGGGGCATTTTTGCTGCTAGGGAGGATGAAGGGGGCGGGGTCTAGAAGAGTTGTGGTTTACAGATTATAGGGACAGGTCTTAAATATGAAGGGGTGTGACTTCGACAGAAAGTGTGGGTCGTATTAAAATTAGGGGGTGCATATATTTAGTCAGGCCTAGGGTAGCACAAAACCTAAATACCTGTACACCACTGGTGTATGCAAGACAGCTTGAATGGAATTCTGTCAGGCCGTGTACACACGGCAGAGAACCTCGACGGGCAGAACACATCGTTCCGCCCGTCGAGGTTCTCTGCCAGCCGTCGAAATAGGCGACCCGCCCGTCGGGAATGGCAACCAGCCATTCATCCAGGCGGGCCGTCGAGCAAATAGAGAGCGTGCTCTCTATTTCTGCTCGACGGAATTCCCGACGGGATGCTCGCCGAGGTCCTCGCTGTGTACGCCGCCTCCGAGTTTATCCCGACGGAAATTCCGTGTAAAAGGCATTAGACTTCTAGTGACCAAGAGATTTCATTACAGTATACTCCTGTTTATTTAAAGGACTTCTCCAGAAAAAGGGTTAATCTGTTTCCTCCTATTCACAGCAGAAAGGTGTTTAATAATTTATAGCCATCAACTGATTTACCTCTATGACCAAGGCTAGTTGTTAGGGATGTGTAACCTGTTCAGTTCTATGAGTATCAATGGCATCACCTCAATTATTCCCTACTGAGCATAGGAGCATGGAATGAGATTGTGCTCTATTGCTGAAGGCCATACATCACTGAACATCCCCAAAGACCTCATAGCAGAGTTCACAGAGCTTCACTACAACTATAGTGAGTGCGAATTACTATGAGAGGGTTTGGAAATATTGCTCTCTTTAGACACAATGGGGGAGATTCACGTAGAATGGCGCATCTTTATGCTACGCCGGCGCAACGTTGAGAGGCAAGCCTGCTATTCATAAAGAATATGCGCTCAACTATAGTTGTCGGCATAAGCCGACGTAAGTCAAATTAGCTGGAAGTGGGCGTGATGTATTATAATGAAGCGTGACCCCATGCAAATGATGGGCTGAGCTTCAAAAAACGAACTGCGCTTGCATCGGCTCTTGGACGCATCTCATTATGCATGTGCAGAATGACATTGGGACAAACGCCTAGGATACGTCGAATCACTGAACGTAACCTACGCACAGCCCTATTCACGTACGACTTACGTAAAATTTGACGCCTGTTCCGACGTCCATACCTTTGCACGACCTGCGCCTCATATAGCAGGGGTAACGTTACGCCGGACATACGCCTTACATAAACGGCGTAGATTACATCGACGGGCGCCAGTACGTTTGTGAATCGACGTATCTTGCTCATTTACATATTCAACGCGTAAATCTA
Source organism: Rana kukunoris (assembly GCA_029574335.1). NCBI lineage: Eukaryota > Metazoa > Chordata > Amphibia > Anura > Ranidae > Rana > Rana kukunoris. The sequence continues at coordinate 95,601,847 of CM056049.1, forward strand.
TGGAAGCGCCACTTGCGGCCAACGTAAATATGCGCCCAAGATCCGACAGCGTAGGAGACTTACATCAGTCGGATGAAGCCAAAATTCAGACGTATCTTATTTCAAGAATAAGGCGCATAGATACGATGGCGCATCCGTGGACTTACGCGGCGTATCAGTAGATACGTCAGCGTAAGTCCTTTCAGAATCTGGCCCATTGTTTGGAGGTGACAGGCCTACACATTATACAACTCCCCTTTAGTAAATTATATAATGATCCTATTGCAGTAAATATCAAGCTACAATAACCCAATACATCATGTATCTATAGCAGAGCTACTAGCCAGGCCTCAAGAGATACTCGCCACCAGTTGCCCCACCTAATTCATACACTGCCGTGCACCTAATTGCACCCGTAAACACGCCCTCGTAGATTATCTCATGGAATGACACTGTTAAATGTTTTATGCAGAATCAAGTTACAAAATTAAATATTACCAACAACAACTTTAACAAAATGGGACAGGGCACTGGGGGCAGACCAGAGGGACAGGGCACTGGGGGCAGACCAGAGGCACAGGGCACTGGGGACAGACCAGAGGCACAGGGCACGGGGGGCAGACCAGAGGGACAGGGCACTGGGGGCAGACCAGAGGGACAGGGCACTAGAACTGGGTCTCTTCCCCATTCTCTTGCTGTCTCCTCTGCAACTCCCATCCATCCTCTCTCTCTCATTCATCTCATCATCAGGAGCCTGTGTGTGCGGCTGCACACGTGCCCCTTTTATTCAGGCTGGCAGTGAGGAGAGGAGCTGCAGCACAGTGGGAGGGAGTACAATCCAGCGCTGAGATCCACACAACTGCACAGCCATTGACACCATAGCACAGCACACACTGACACCGCACAGCACACATTGAGACCAGTCTTTTCACAGTGCTCAGGCTGAACTGTTGAACACTTAAACAGAGCACAAGGAGAAGAAAACTGCACAAACTGGAAGGCTGCCGCTCTCATGTCAGGGCAACTTTCAGTGAGTGCTGCACCAGAGTGGTAATTTTCCCAATCCTCCACCTCACTCATTACTTTCTGCTCTCCAGCTACATTGGTCGGGGGGAGGGGGGCAGGCTCAGAGAGGTCATACTGTTAGGTCCAATGGCTTGATAAGAATTGTAAGGAGAGCACCTGTGTACTGCTCTGCCTGTGCGCGGCTCACCAGACTACTTTTCCCGAGCATGCACCTTTCCTCTTCGGCCGCCAATCTCATCAGGACTCTTAGTGTAGGCACAGATTGAAGGGAGATTGGTCATGTAGCCCTGTCATCACTCGCCCCCAGCTTAAATCCACTCGCCAAATGCTAGTAGGCAAGTGGAAATTTTGAGGGCTGATCTATAGCATATTATACACATACTTGGGATCATTTTAAACGCTGTTCACCACCAGAGAGAACCATGCTGTACCCGCACCAACAGAGAGAGTCACGCTTTACCCGCACCACCAGAGAGAGCCACGCTTTACCATACCACCAGAGAGAGCCACGCTGTACCCGCACCACCAAAGAGAGCCACGCTGTACCAGCACCACCAGAGAGAGAGTAGGTCAGTGTCACTGGGCAGTGTGGGCACAGTAGGAGTCAGATAGTACTAGCATTGTATGGCCACAATAGGACTGGGACATTGTAATATAAAGGGGATTGCACTGTAAAGGGGCACTGTAATCAGTCACTGCACATTACAGTGTGGAGGACCAACACCAACCAACCCCCGTGAATGTCTACCGAAACCCCCCCCCCCCCCACCCCCAGTCCCTGGAAAAGTTGGCTGCTCAGTCTAAAATGCCCAGGCCTATTTTTTGTCATTTTGTTCCAGTCCGGGCCTGAATAGGACACTATCAGCTGATCAGCTAATGTCAGCCAAAATCATAGCCGAAATCTGCTACCAAACTGATTAGACACAGCACGGGCTGGCAGGGGGCAGGGGGCTTAGGCTTTAAGCTATGTCCACCTTTGTGACCATGTTTATCTAAAGCAAGGGCTGCGTCTCCTATAACATCCTGTTTGACCATGTCCTGGCATTGTACGACCTGTTCCTGGCACTGTTTAACCTGGTCCCGCCATGACCTGGTTGTACCACTGTATGACCTGGTCTTGGCACAGTATGACCTGAGCCCAGCACTGTATGACCTGGTCCCATACACATGTGGAACACGTTACCAGCAACCAGCCCAGGATTCCAACATAATCACTGAACACAGAGGTGGTTCATATGCGTGGTCTGACCAGGCTTAATTGCAGGGTCACACGTTCTAAGGTGAGCGCATATACAGAAGGGGGAAGCACCAGAGTGGACACAAGGACACTTTCACAAGTTGCTTTCGATCTTTTTGAACTGTAACTATATATACAGGCATACCCCGCTTTAAGGACACTCACTTTACATACACTCGCAAGTAAGGACATACCCGTGAGTGTATGTAAAGTGCCTTACAAGTACTGTTCAGACATTTTGCAGCCGCAGTAGAAGGAGCTTAAGTTTCAAGAGCATACCCCGCCCTGTTCCAGTGTGCCCCCAACACCCCCACTACAGCTCCTGACCCCCCACTACACCCTAGGAGTGAAAAAAGGTATTGTTTCACTTTAAGTACATTTTTGTTTTACATACATGCTCTGGTCCCATTGTGTACTTAAAAGTGGGGTATGCCTGTATTATGCATGTCAGTTTATGAATCAAGCAAAATAGCACTTTGCACATAGCACTTTTGGAGTGCATGGGAACACGCTTGTGAATATTTTGAGCACAATTATATTGGATGTATTTTATGACATATGTTGTTATTTGAGCATTAATGCATATCATTTTTATTTGTCGCACATAATCACTTTAATTAACATTAAGTTGTGGCACCAATTAGCACTTTATGCATGTGATCTTCTATAGGCAATTAATAGAATGTGGATATATGGATAAGTAGAGAAACAAATTAATAGTTCACATGCTGCACTATAATTGAGTTACACTAATTTCAGTTATTGGTGCCATTATATTATTTCTTATGTGGTTTTCTACAGACATAGTCTAGCGTGTGTATATATGTGTAAAAAACACAAATGCCCTTCGAACAAAAATCCACAGAAAAGTTTGTTTGAAGTCCGATCGTGTATATGAGGCTTAAGATGCACTAGCGAATTTCAATATACTAACAAATTGAAGCAAAACACCAGCTAGCAGCTACAGTTTTTTTCCCTTTTGTAATAAAAGGTTTTATATAAATAAATAAAAGCTGGTCATTGTCAGCACCCCTGCTAGTGTTAAATGATTTGTCTTCTCTCTGTAACTGATACGATCTGCAGGAGAGTTTGTTCCTTTGAAAGAAAACAGACTTACTGTCCGGATCACCGGATGAAAATAGAAGAGAGCCTAAAAAAGAAATCAAATGAAGCCATCACAACTACAGTAAGAAATTATAAGCTGCAATATAATAAAAGTTTACATTTGTAGTCACCAACTAGACTATGCCAGCTAAAGCAGGGTATATTTTTTTTTTTTTGTTCTTTTTTTCAAGGGGTTGTTTGAAAAAAAAGAAAAATCGCAGATCCCTGTAAGTGACATTAATGCAGGGATCTCCCCCATTGTGACTTTGCATTCTGATAAGGGGGACTCCCCCCTTTCAGAATACACTGATTGGCACTTGCAGCCTTTAGCTGCAAGCGTTTTCCACCACGAATACTTTCTCACACCGTATTTGTGCAGCAGTCTTACGAGAGCAATTTTTGGGTAAAAATACACTTTTTTTAATAAAAAAATAAGACGACAGTAAAGTTAGCCCATTTTTTTTCTATATTGTGAAAGATAATGTTATGTCGAGTAAATTGATACCCAACATGTCATGGTTCAAAACTGCACCTGCTCATGGAATGGCAACGAACGCTGGCACTTTAAAATCTCCTTTGGCGACGTTGAAAATTTCCTACAGGTTACCAGTTTGAGTTGCAGAGGAGGTCGAGTGCTATAGTTATCGCTCTAACGATCGCGGCAATACCTCACGTGTGGTTTGAACACCGCATTCATATGCGGCACGACTTACGCATGCGTTCAATTCTGCCCACGAGCGGGACGGGCCGCTTTAAAAAAAAAAAAAATCTTATTTATTTTACGTTTTATTTTTTATTTTTACACTGTCCTTTTAGAAAAAAAATTGGGTCACTTGTAATAAAAAAAAAGCATGATAGGACCTTTTTTGTTGTGAGATATGGGCTTAACAAGACATATACACAAAAATGCAATAAAAAAAAATCCCCTATAAGACCATTGGGCGGAAGTGACATTTGATGTCGCTTCCATCATCCAATGTTATGGAGCCGAGTGGGGGCCATCATTCCCTCACTCATCATTAAAAGCCTCTGAGGGGAAAGTGCACGTACCAGATCGGCGGAGACGGCCGGAGCGCTGCGGGGGGGCCTATCCGGCCCCCAATTAAAAGTGATATTGTGGTAAATCCGCAACTGAGACCACTTTTATCTGAAAGAGAACCGTTGGCCTTGGAGAGCGGCCTCATTCACTTGAATGGGCTGTGCTTGGCAGGTGCTGCACTCATCAACAATACCTGTCCATCGAGTCGTTCTCTGAGGGTGAAGCAGCTGTGGTGCTAGTGTTGGTGGTGGCGGCAGGTGGGCGAGTGGTAACCTGAGAGGTGCCTGAAGCTGAGCTGGCGGAGGATGGTGTGTCAAGGTTCCGAGTGGAAGCTGTAAAAGATTGGGTGTCCTGTGTTAGCCAGTCAACTATGTCCTCAGAACTTTTCGAGTTCAGGGAACGTGGCCTCTGAACACTGGGCATTATTCTAGGGCCAAAGGAATCACAGCACCATGACCACGACGACCCCTGCAGGGTGGCCTGCCTCTGCCTGTCATTTTTTTTAGATCAGTTTAGTTGTACTATGCGTGCAAGCTACTGTGGCACCAGATATGAGTGGCACTGTGCACTGGCAGAAGTTGGCAGAGTAGACGCTGTAGGCCTGACACACACGCCTGCAGACAACTAACTGCTATTCTATTGCAGTCAAAATTGTGTTTTTTTTACATGTAATCTACTGTGCCACCAGATATATGAGTGGTGGCACTGGACAAGTGGGCACAGTATACACTGTGAGCCTGACACACAAGCGCTGGCAGGCAACTGACTGCTATTCTTTTGCAGTCAATTTTTTTTTATTATTAAATCTACTGTGCCACCAGATATATGAGTGGTGGCACTGGACAAGTGGGCACAGTTTACGCTGTGGGCCTGACACACACGTGCTGGCAGGCAACTGACTGCTATTCTATTGAAGTAAAAAAAAAAAAATATTTATTTACTCTACTGTGCCACCAGATATATGAGTGGTGGCACTGGGCAAGTGGGCACAGTATACGCTGTGAGCCTGACACACGTTGGCAGACAACTGACTACTATTCTCTATTGCAGTCAAAATTTAGTTTTTTTTACATGTAATCTACTGTGCCACCAGATATGGGTGGCACTGGTGACACTGGCAGAGGTTGGCAGAGTAGACGCTGTAGGCCTGACACAAACACTGGCAGACAACTGCTATTCTATTACAGTCAAAATAGTTTTTTTTACATGTAATCTACTGTGCCACCAGATATATGGTGGCACTGGACAAGTGGGCACAGTATACGCTGTGATCCTGACACGCACGTGCTGGCAGGCAGATTACAGAGAAAAAACAAACAAAAAAAAGCAGACTAATGTACTAGCCCTATACAGGCTGTCATCTGTCAGTATATTAGGAAGAGCAGATCTAGTCTAGCTAGACTCAATACAGTGTATAAATATATATACAAAACCTGGGATGCATATATATCCTCTACACACTGTAACTCTAACTGACTTGCCTGCCTGCCTGCCTGCTCTATCTAACTCCAAAAAATTACACTCTCTCTCTGTAAACTACCGCAACACACATTAGATTACAGAGAGAAAAAAAAGCAGACTGATATACTAGCCCTAAATAGGGCTTTTTGGGGTGCTGTCAGGACGTTGTTCTTACAGCAGAGATCAGATGAGTCTTTCAGGACTGGAGTGGACACTGAATACACTGGCCTAGCTAGCAATTTCCCTATTAAATCAGCAGCAGCTACACTGTCCCTCCTCTGACTAAGACTGCAGCTTCCTAATGAATCTAAAATGGATGCTGTACAGGAGGTGGGAGGGACTGGGAGGGAGGGTATGCTGCTGATTGGCTGGAATGTGTCTGCTGACATTGTACAGGGTCAAAGTTTGCTCAATGATGACGAATAGGGGGCGGATCGAACATCGCATATGTTTGCCCGCGGCGGGGAACGCGAACAAGCGATGTTCGCCGGGAACTATTCACCGGCGAACAGTTCTGTACATCTCTAGTGGTGTACTGCCTGTGTCCTCTGCAGTGTGCACCTAAAGCTATGTGGTGTGTGTATTGCCTGTGTCCTCTGCAGTTTGCACCTAAAGCTACGCTGTGTGTGTACTGCTATTGTCCTCTGCAGTGTGCACCTAAATCTACGTGGTGTGTGTACTGTCTGTGTCTGTGCTATTTTTCTCAATGATTTTCATCCATATTGCAGGGACCAGACATTACATTAAAGCCACAAGCAGTTTTAAATTACTTTTTTCTTATAGTAATCTCATTTTGTGCAGGGACAGTTTTAAACACATTCCACTTCACATGCATACTATAGACACCCAGCAGGTATGATATTTAAAGGAATTTTTCATATTTTTTTTTCACTTGAAGCATCATTAAAATCACAGCTCCAGAAAAAAATACTGTTTTTAAAACTTTTTTTTCCATTGATACATGTTCCCTGGGGCAAGACCCGGGTTCTCAAACATGTTTTACGACAATAAATGCATATTAGGCTTTAAAATTAGCACTTTTGAATTTGAACGTTCGAGTCCTATAGACGTCAATGGGGTTCTAAATGTTTGTGCGAACGGTCGGTCCGTTCGAAGGTTCTGGTGCGAACCGAACGGGGGGTGGGGGTGTTCGGCTCATCCCTATTCCTGTTACTCTGATCCATATTTACAATTAGACACGGGTGAAACCCCAATGTCCTGCTGGTTACCATCCTTTCACATTCACATTTACAAATAGTTAAAACAACAACCGACTGAAAGGAATTATACACTCTGACGAATTCACACTGGTTAAGTAGGCCGCCACTCACTGGCGTAGCGGGGGGGGCAGGGGGGACTGTCGCACCGGGCGAAAAATGGGGGGGGGGGCGAATCCATCCACCGGCTCCGCGGAGCGCTCCGGAGCCTCGGCCTAGGAAAGTCCCCGGCTTCGGCCTAGCTCCGGAGCGGCGGCCATCTTGGTACACCCGGCGGCGGCCCTCCTCTCTGTTCACACCCACAGAGGAGGAGGAGCCCGCGCTTGAGGGAAACCACACACGCCGCTGTCTGAGGTCTGCACTACTGGGGGTTATTGTCTGAGGTCTGCACTACTGGGGGTTAATGTCTGAGGTCTGCACTATTGGGGGTTACTGTCTGAGGTCTGCACTACTGGGGGTTACTGTCTGAGGTCTGCACTACTGGGGGTTATTGTCTGAGGTCTGCACTATTGGGGGTTATTGTCTGAGGTCTGCACTATTGGGGGTTACTGTCTGAGGTCTGCACTATTGGGGGTTACTGTCTGAGGTCTGCACTACTGGGGGTTACTGTCTGAGGTCTGCACTATTATGGGGGTTACTGTCTGAGGTCTGCACTATTATGGGGGTTACTGTCTGAGGTCTGCACTACTGGGGGTTACTGTCTGAGGTCTGCAATATTATGGGGGTTACTGTCTGAGGTCTGCACTATTATGGGGGTTACTGTCTGAGGTCTGCACTATTATGGGGGTTACTGTCTGAGGTCTGCACTATTATGGGGGTTACTGTCTGAGGTCTGCACTATTATGGGGGTTACTGTCTGAGGTCTGCACTATTATGGGGGTTACTGTCTGAGGTCTGCACTACTTGGGGTTACTGTCTGAGGTCTGCACTATTATGGGGGTTACTGTCTGAGGTCTGCACTACTGGGGGTTACTGTCTGAGGTCTGCACTATTATGGGGGGTTACTGTCTGAGGTCTGCACTACTGGGGGTTACTGTCTGAGGTCTGCACTATTGTGGGGGTTACTGTCTGAGGTCTGCACTACTGGGGGGTTACTGTCTGAGGTCTGCACTACTGGGGGTTACTATCTGAGGTCTGCACTATTGTGGGGGTTACTGTCTGAGGTCTACACTATGCTGGGGGTTACTGTCTGAGGTCTACACTATGCTGGGGGTTACTGTCTGAGGTCTACACTATGCTGGGGGTTACTGTCTGAGGTCTACACTATGCTGGGGGTTACTGTCTGAGGTCTGCACTATGCTGGGGTATACTGTCTGAGGTCTGCACTATTATAGGGGTTACTGTCTGAGGTCTGCACGATTGTGGGGGTTACTGTCTGAGGTTTGCACTACTGGGGTTACTGTCTGAGGTCTGCACTATGGTGGGGGTTACTGTCTGAGGTCTGTTAAATAGGGGGTCTGTGATTGTGGGGGGTCTATCTGTGATTGGGGGGATTGGGGGGATCCATCTGTGATTGGGGGGGATCAGTCTGTGATGAGAGGTCTGTTATTTAGGGGGTCAGTCTGTGATGGGGGATCTGTGATTGTGGGGGGGGGTCAGTCTGTTAATCCCTTACAGTAAGGGGTTAAATGATTAATCCTGCAATAATTTACCCCTTACATGCTGAAAGCCCTGAGAGGGATACATTACAGATCCTTATAACCAGAGTGGATGATTATACAAGGGGGGGGAGAGAAAAAAAATTCTGCCCCGGGCGCCCATAACTCTGGTTACGCCACTGCCGCCACTGCGACACCCCGAATTCGGGAGAGACCAAATGACATGTGACACAGCCTTGTGTGTTCATAAGTTCTCTGGCTTTAATGAGGAAGTCAATAGTTTTTATAAACAAGCAAAGCCAACAAAGGAGGAGGGGCTGAATATAAAGCACACGTATCGTAAACTTACACAGTATTTCCTTTTCACACGTTTTTAGACCATTAGTATGTAAGCAGAAATAGCCTGTGTCTTCACAGAAACAGGAAGCTTGTTCCGGAAATGGCTTAACCACACGAAATGCCGCGTACACACGATCATTTTTCGGCATTAAAAAAACTTGGTTTTTAAAAAATGTCATTTAAAATGATCATGTGTGGGCTTCACATCAGTTTTTGGGTTCTGAAAAACGACAAAAAATGGTTTCGAACATGCTGCATTTTTAACGACATTTTAAACAATGTTGTTTTTCGGGTTGTAAAAAATGATCGTGCGTGGGCTAAAACGACATTAAAAACCCGCGCATGCTTAAAAGCAAGTTTTGAGTCGGGAGCCCTTGTTCTGGTAAAACTAAAATTCGTAATGGAGTAAGCACATTCATCACGCTGTAACAAACAGAAAAGAGCGAATCGTCTTTTACTAACACGGAATCAGCTAAAGCAGCCCCAAGGGTGGCGTCATCCGCATGGAACTTCCCCTTTATAGTGCCGTCTTACGTGTTGTACGTCATCACGCTTTGGTGGAGCATTTTTTTAAAACGATGGTGTGTGGGCAACGTCGTTTTAATGTTGAAGTTGTGCCGAAAAATGATCGTGTGTACGCGGCATAACTGTCAAAATCTAGTTCTATGAAAACTCAAGATGAGTTTTGCTATAGCGAAACTCAAACATACACATATTCATATGTACTTAGCAGACCATGAGGGAGGGAATCTTAAAATGGAGTAACAACTGTTTTATACATTCTCTTACACCGACTAGTCTCCCACCAATCACTCTGTGGTTTACCCAACTGTGTTGAGTCTTTCAGTAGTGCTGGCGAACCATTCTGACCTTAGTTATTCTCACCTTTGTTTTTATATTATCTTATACTATTGCCTTATTCTTTATGTCCCATGCAATTGTTTTTGCTAAATGAATACCCGTTTAAATATTCCATATTGTCCAATATTCTTATAATATAAGGTTAAGTTTTCGGTTCTTTGTGAATCTGTTTGCAATTGTTATCTATATTATGTACAACATTGTACCTGTGATTCCTCTTTTCTTCAATCAATCTTATTGAATAAAAAAAAAAAGCATTGTGTCAGATAAGACCAAAATCTAGCTCTTTGGCATTAACTCAACTCACGTGTTTGAAGGAGGAGGAATCCTGCCTATGTTCTTAAGATCACCATCCTACCGTCAACCAAGGAGGTAGAAACATTATGCTTAGGGGGTGTTTTTCTGCCAACGGGACAGAACAACTTCACCGCATTAAAGGGACGATGGACGGGGCCATTTACCATCAATTCTTGGGTAAGAACCTCCTTCCTCAGCCAGGGCAATGAAAATGGTTCGTGGATGGGTATTCTAGCATGACAATGACCCAAAACACACAGCCAAGACAACAAAGGAGTGGCTCAAGAACAAGCACATTAAAGTGAAGGTCGGCACCCAAAGCCGATCTCTCCCTCGGCTCTCGGTTGCTGCCGCCGCCATCTTTAGTAAAGAATTAGGAAGTGAAGCTTTGCGGCTTCACTTCCTGGTTCCCTACTGTGCATGCATGACTCACACTGCGCATTCCCACTGGTCCCTGCTGTCTTTTGGGACCTGTGTGTCTCCCAGAAGCTAGCGGGGAGGGGACAGAGAAGGCACCAGAAGGGGCATAGATATCCGTGGGTGGCTTGGTTATCTATGCCCGAAAGTGGGAGCAGAATACCTGCATTAGACAGGTATCTGCTTCCCCCTGAAAGGTGCCAAATGTTACCCTGGAGGGGGGAGGAATTGGTAAAGCAGAAGTTACATTTTTGAGTGGAACTCCGCTTTAAGGTCATGGAGTGGCCCAGTCGGTCTCCATGTAAAATCAAGAATGATAAGGGGAAGGGAGGGGTGGACTAGGGAGTAAAAGGGGATAAGAAAAAACAAGGGAATTGCACTCACATGGGCCACATCCGTATATGGAATCAAAAATGGAAAAAACAATAACTGTGGAGAAGTATTGAAGGTCGGACTATCGAGGCCAAGGAAGTAGTATAAAAATATAATTTTAATATAGTCGTAAAAATAAAACAATTAAACATATACATAAAAATAGAATTGATACATATATATAGATGAACCACTTTATATACAAAAAAAACAAAGTCGCCGACGCGCGTTTCGCCGTGAGGCTTATTCAGGGCAGATGTTTGAGGATTTTTGTAAAGAGATGTGTAACAATAGTTGTCTGTAATGATACAGGGTTACATGTTATTTGTGTTGCCACCATCATCATAAAAAACTTTTAGAATATAAAACAAAACAAACAACAATGATAGAGAGAGATATTGTAAATATATTTACATGGCCGATGACTCTGCAATCAATGCAGGATAGGACACATACCACAGTCGAATATTCGATATTATGCAATATATTGAGTTCAGAAAGATCTTCAAGGCTTCATATGGATCTATTTAATGGAAGAATATAAATATGTATATATATATTTTTTTGTATATCTATTTTTCATATATATATTTTTTGTATTTTATAACGCTTAATGTTCTGGCAAGAACAGGTGTAGAGTGAGAAGAAGAGGGGAAGGGAAAAGGATAGGAGTGATCACTGAATAGTGAAAACAGTGTATAAGTAATATTCAGGGAAAATACCTGTTAGTTGACAGTAGAGTCAAAGATGAGGGTATTTCCAGCATAAAAAAGAGAAGAAATTATAATATGGTGCTCTTAGCAGCCATCGTTCTATGTGAAAAGTGAAACAAAGAGGATTGATTAAACAAAATTATTGGTAAATGCAACAGATACCTAAATGTATCCGAGATATAAAGTATATAAGAAGGACAAAGATTTACCCTTAATGGAAGACCGTATGGCAAACTGGGACACAGAGCCAAACGTTTGTTGTATTGAGCTTCGGGTACACTAGGGGTATCAGATTACCAATCAATGCATATAGTCTAAACTTCTAGATACGAGCCCGCCGGTCTGCATAATAACAGTAGAGAAATATCATTAGCAAAAATTAGCTTTGGCAACACGAATGTCTCAGAGAAGGAATAGACAAGGAAAGCAATGGTGAATTCTGCATAAGGTACCTTACCAGAGGGATGACTCGTACAAGCGTCCGTGTCCCAGGGTGTACATCTGTGTGACACACAACACAAAGTGTGGATAGGGGCTTTAAATACCCTATGACGTTCTAATCGCATATGGCGTGATTGCATCATCGTTGTGCGCCATTCACATAAGGAGGCGCATACGTGAAAGGGAGGATGGCAGGGCGGGAGTGAGTAGGGACGTCCATACATCATCTAGTGCTCTGGTGTCAGACGCACGTCGCGTCATCACGTCGCGACGTCCGTCAGGGCAAGCGCCATATGTTTACACCTGACACGTGTACATCACCTCAGTAGGTAGATGAGTACAACGTGACTGCGTCATCAGTGTGCGCCGAATAAGTGGAGGCGCATAAACAAGGGGATGCGTCAGGGCGGAAGTAGAAAAGGATGCCCATACAGCGCCCCGGATGTCCGCGTAAGAGCGCATAGCGTCATCGTAAAGGAGTGTCACACAGGCGATCGCCATACGCCTTCAGCGACTACAGAGGGAGGGAGGAGGAGACGCAGCTCCGCCCTCCCAACACATATGCATCGCACCATGGTATACATAAGTAGGGCAAGAAATGGCATCTACATTTAACCAAGGAATCAATCAGCAATGTCTGCCGATAAGCGAATGAAGCGAAAAAGAGGGTGGAAGAGCCAGAAAGTGAAAAATAATCCATGTTAGAAAATACATATTACATGTTCATTTGGCAGTGTACCAGAACTTTTTCATGGAGAATCATCGGGATGAAAAACATGCAAACAAGACAACATTTCTCTCTCTCATATAGTTGCATATATACATAATATTACGACATTTACATAAAATCAGTTACTTCCTAAACAGATACATATTTTTTAATAGAGACACAGACAGCATCTTATGAATATATATAAAAATTATAATAAAAATTTAAAAAAAAGAGGGAAAGAATTATTTTGTATGTATATATGTATATATACATGCATACACATATATATCTATCAATTTGGTTGTGCATAGTCTATGTATATTGTGACAGAAAGAAGCACATTAAACATTCTCTTTTAGTCTTTTTACACCTTTGATTGGAAATATCTGTGTCATACCAGATTCTTGGGTATAGGTTGCACTTACCCACCCTTTGTAATTTAGTCGCCTCCATTCTCGTGTGGGAATGATAGATTGAGTCAACCTCCAGATATACTATGGGGATGGTAAAGTCAAACCAACATAATGACAAGAGGGTATTAGAGATGGATAAAATATATTTAGACATTTAGAAAGGACTTGAAACTTAAGGATTCATTGAGGCCAGGGGCTTGGTTGGCCCTTAGGCGATAGATCCATTGGGTCTCACGTCGGTCTCCAGACCTTATGATAGAAAATATGTGGACGGAGCTGAAGGTTCGAGTTACCAAACGTCAGCCTCGAAACCTTAATGACTTGGAGAGGATCTGCAAAAGAGAGATCTGTGCAAACCTGGTGGCCAACTACAAGAAACATCTGTGATTGCCAGCAAGGATTTTGCCACCAAGTACTAAAGTCATAGTTTGTGAAGCGGTCAAATACTTATTTTACTCATTAAAAGACAAACCAGTTTATAACTTTTTGCAATCTGTTTTTCTGGATTTTTTTGTTGTTGTTCTGTCTCTCAGTGCTAAAATAAACCTACCATTAAAATTATAGACTGATCATTTCTTTGTCAGTGGGCAAACATACAAAATCAGCAGGGGAACAAATACTTTTTTCCCTCACTGTATTTGTGACAGACCCAACCAGGACATTGGCCTTTGCAGGGGACTTCAAGGTAGGCTCTTGCCTACTGACTATGGGCCTTTGCTTTTAAGGGGGCTTTATTCTTTTGGGAGGGGTGTGGCTGGGGGGCCTTTGGAGTGGTTTTGCTTAGAATTTGGGTCCATGCCTTTCCTAAAACACGCAAACTCAGAACTGGGGGACCCAGACACAGATTTGGGGCCTGTATGGTCAAACCAGCATTGACTGCTTTAACCCCCACCAGACACGGAGCAGATTTTAACATAGTCAGATCAAAACAACCTGATGCTGGGGTTTCCTGCTGTAATCTAAGGTGTTTTTCTCTCTTTGCTATCATTTCCCCATTGGGGGCCTTCTAGGTGTGAATTCTCATTGTTTATTGAGACTCCTATTGTTTCTGTCTGTCTGCTAATATTCCTTGGAGATGTGACTAGCATTGTGTCCATTTTACCTTTTTACCGAACCATTGTGGGATGTTTATGTTAGGTGTTCATTAGATGTGCATGTTACTGAATATATTACTGTTTACAGTTTGCATTGTTTACGGTAGTGTGATCAAACTCTTAACTGATTTTGTGTGGTATATATTCTGTGTGAGTTTACAATAAAGTGAGTTCTACTCTCTGGTGCCTTTATTCTTCATGATGAATCTGCCCATCCCGTTTGTTTTCACTGTTGTGCACTTTATTATTGTGTATGCATATTAGCAACGCAGCACAATTTTTAAAGAATTTTTGCACTTTTGTAAAACTATTAGGTGCCTGCAGCAGTTACATTTTTTTTACAAACTTATATACAGTGATAAGTGGTAGCGTGGGAGTATTTTTATTTAAGGTATTTCATTAGGCAACCATTTTGCCTTATAAATACATATCTGTTAACTATACATGTTGTTTAATGTTACACACAAGCAATATGTAATATTGAATGCCTTCATAACAGTTAAATCTAAAATTAGCGCTGTGCAACAGCTTTCTATGATATCATTAATGAGCAGACCAATTAATGTCTTTTCTGTATTTAAATATAGTATTATCTCTTGAAGGGCGTACAGAATAACGACACAACCTGTAACACATAACATCTCAATATGACAGTTAATGCCAGACTGATAATAACTTTTCCTCTGATGAGATTATAGAAGAAATTAATATTCTCTGAAGAAAAATTAGTCAGACCTATGAATACAATCTTTTATAAGGAGATCCATTTTGATGACATTGTATAAAGATTATAGCTCTGTGGGGCCAATTTATGATGGCCATACATGCAGCAGCACAGCCCAATATTTACAAGTTTTTCATTATTGACTCAGAATTTTCTAGCTTGTACAGGGCAGAAAATAATTATGGTTGCATGTTGATCTATCTGCAGGCTAAGGCAGCAGTAGGTAGGTCCAAAGGGCAATGTCTTGTCTTTTGTACATTTTGTAATTTCCGTAAACATTCTGTAGCCGTCTGTGAATGTTGGACAGCCTGTACCCCTTCTTCTTCAAGAACTCTATAAAGCCTATTTACTTCTGCTTGGAATACATTATTTACCTGCAAAGAAAAAAAGGAGTAACTATGAAGGAAGTGCTACACAGGATCGGATTTTCCGGTGGAAAAAACTTGGATAGTTTTTCCGATAGAATTCCGCTCAAGCTTGGCTTGCATACAGACGGTCACACAAAAGTTCTCTGAACTTTCCACCGTCAAGAATGCGTCGACATACAAGACGAGCCGAGAAAATGAAGTTCAATGCCTCCCAGCATGCGTTGAATTGTTTCCGAGCATGCATCAGAATTTTGCGTGTCGGAATTGCTACAGACAATCGGATTTTTTGATAGGAATTTTTTCGTCAGTCAATCTTCTCAATCTTCTGTTGGCAAAAGTCCGATGGAGCATACACATGATCGGAATTTTCGTTTAAATCTCACATTGGACTTTTGCTGTCTGAATTTCCGATCGTGTGTACGGGGCATTACTCTACCAACATTGAAAATTGGATAACTTATGTAAGATAAAGTGGTTGTAAACACTTACATATACTTAATGAAATGACTGGCCTTAGGTGACACACATAAATTAAACAAATCCTCCTACATAAGTTGTAACTGTGTAGGCAGGTGCAGTCTACTTTCTTCACTACAGGTGGCTCTCAACCACAGAGGCATCGCAAAGGGAGAGGAAGTCAAGAGGACCATGGTTCCTCTATGGGTCACTGGGGAAGCTATCCAATCGGATGCTGCCACCTCATGTGACTCTTGTGGCCATCTTGGGGCAGGCAGAGTCTATTTAAGCTCCTAGGCTGAGTGCACATATGGTGTGTGGGTAGTATAGGGTCAGGTCACCAATCTGTCAGGGATAGTGATTAGTGGTAGGGAGATGTTCCAGACGAGTATAAAAATGATAGGGACACACCATCCTTCCTGGGGACATCCCTATTTGAGCACAGACTGACCAGGCCACATTTTACCACTCAGCAAATCCCAGACCTGCTCTACTACACACCACTGCTACATTCTGTGAGTGCTCCTGGTCGGGTGCCTTCCCGCCAGGCTTGTTGTGATTTGCCAAACTTTAACTTTACTACAAGCTCTGTTTACTGCATGCTGCACCTCCCCACACCGGTTTATCTGCAGCCCTCTAAACTCTACAGGCATTCAAAGTGCAACATATACAAGCTGCTTTGTGGCTCCCTCCTCACTGGCTGTGAGCTGTGATTGACAGCAGCAGAAGCCAATGGCTACCATCTCTCAGACAATCAAGAGGCAAAGACCAGGGGAGCAGCCGCTCTCATGCACATCACTGGATCACGAGGAGGCTTAGGTAAATATTGCATATTGAACAATTTTACAATGCATGAAGGTAAAAAACATTCTTCCAAACCACTTGTCACCCAATAAAGCTAGCAAAAAAGTGAACATTAAGGGTATTAACACAGTTTGGCATACTGAGTGATTAGTATGAGAGACGAGGCATAGTAGGACACTTTGCATCCAGATCCGCATAAACAGCAACACCACCTGATGAACAGCAGTGAGCAGTAATAAGACTTAGTCTATAAACCACAGGAGCTATACTGCCAAAGTGCACTAATGGTGCCTAAATCTGTCTGGTAAGCACTGTCAGCATTAGAGATGACAAGAATGGGTATAGGGGGATGGAGGGGATTTACAGGCAGGTTATGTGACTGAGGCATAGGGATGAGCTTCGTATTCGAGTCAAACCCATGTTCAACTCGAACATCGTATGTCGAAATACTAACAAAACGGGTCGTTCGCGCCAAATTCGAGTTACGTTTCACAGACTATAATTCACTGCGGCATCGCTGGCTGATGATTGGCCAAGCATGCACTATGACCCGCGTGCTTGGCCAATCACAGCTTACAAAAAACAGAGAGCCATAATTGGCCAAAGCCAGGGTGGCTTTGGCCAATTATGGTTTAGGGGGTTTAGTACTTGCCTCACACTATAAAAGGCTGCTTGCAGGTTGGCCTTGTGTAGTGAGTTGCGGCGGTGGTTGGAGAGAACAGAGAGAGACAGAGAGAGTGTAATTTTTTGCAGGTAGATAGAGCAGGCAGGCAGGCTAGTCAGTTAATGTTACAGTGCTCCTGGAGCAGTGATTTTAATGATGCTTAAATAAAAAAAAAAGGAAAAATTACTTTAAATATTGTACCTGATGGGTGTCTATAGTATGCCTGTGAAAACGTCTTTGATAACCCAGGTCTTGCCAGAGGGAACATGTATCAATGGAAAAAAAAAGTTTTAAAAAAGGTTGTTTTTTCAGGAGTCCTGAAAAAAATGACCATTTTTAAAACTTTTTTTCCATTGATACATGTTCCCTGGGGCAAGACCTGGGTTCTCAAAGACGTTTTACGACAATAACTTGCATATTAGGCTTTAAAATTAGCACTTTTGAATTCGAGCGTTTGAGTCCCATAGACATCAATGGGGTTCTAAATGTTCGAGCGGTCGGTCCGTTCGAAGGTTCTGGTGCGAACCGAACAGGGGGGGGGGGTGTTCAGCTCATCCCTACTGAGGCAGTCCTTAGTGTTTTTTTATGTTGAGGCCCACTAAGAAGTGTTAGTTAGATTTTTACATACTGTCCCTGGTTTTACTGAGGCTGGCAACCCTGATGGGGCCCCCTAGTGACATGGAGCCCTCGGGCAGTGCCCGAGTGCTCGAATGGTCAGTCCACCCCTGGTCCTCACTGGTGTGGCCTCTCTAGATGGCCAACAGACAGTTAGTAGCCCCCTCTATCCTGGTCTCTCTGCATCCAAAAGCCCCTAGCTTTTCCGGGCAGTTCAACAAATTTCCCCCTCTAAGGCCTCGTACACACGATCAAATCTGTCCGCTGGAAACGGTCCGCTGGACCGTTTCAGCAGACAGATTCGATCGTGTGTACGGCCGAGCCGACGGATTTGGCCACCCGACAGATTTCAAAGCATGCTTTGAAATCTATCGGGTGGGAATCCGCCGCCCGACATGTCTGCTGGTTAGTACACTTACCAGCAGACATGTCGTCCCGCACCGCCGCCGAATGGATTCGGCGCATGCGCGGAAGTGTTTTACTTCCTGGTGCGGTGACGTGGCGGCGTCAACGTCACCGCCACGTCACCGACACGTCAGCGCGCTCTCTGCTGGCGGGGATTTTGGTTTGCTCGTGTGTACACGCGAGCAAACCAAAATCCCAGCAGACAGATTTGTTCAAATCTGTCGGACGGACAGATTTGAACAAATCTGTCTGCTCGTGTGTATGGGGCCTAAGGCCGCGTACACACGAGCAGACAGATTTGTTCAAATCGGTCAGGCCGACCGATTTGAACAAATCTGTCTGCTGGGGACATATTGGTTTGATCGTGTACACACGATCAAACCAAAATCCCCGCCGCCAGACGGCGCGGTGACGTGGTGGTGACGTTGACGCCGCCACGTCTCCGCACCAGGAAGTAAAACACTTCCGCGCATGCGTCTAAACCATTCGGCGCGTGTGCGAGAAGACATGTCTGCTGGTTAGCGTACTAACCAGCAGACATGTCGGGCGGACGGGTTCCCAGCCGACAGATTTCAAAGCATGCTTTGAAATCTGTCGGGTGGCCAAATCCGTCGGCTCGCCCGTACACACGGTCGAATCTGTCTGCTGGGACGGTCGGGCCGACCGTTTGCAGCAGATAGATTTGATCGTGTGTACGCGGCCTAACACCTCCCAAGTCCCATATGTTAAGAGGATTTGTAGTTTGGCAGCCTTCCCACACAATACAGTGGTCCCTACAAAATCGACACGACCCAGTGTGTATTGCAGCTGCTGTGTTGCCCTTCTGCTGCTGATTGGCTGAGCAACGACTACTGAGGGTGTGGGTTTCGGAGACAGAATGAGCAGGGGATCAGCTGGTACCTAGCTGCATTTGCTTGACATGCATTAAAATTATTTTGCTTTCCCATTGGTTTTAGTTCAAGGCTTTTTTACACATTCACAATTTTAAGTTCTCAAAGT
Organism: Rana kukunoris; assembly: GCA_029574335.1. Classification (NCBI taxonomy): domain Eukaryota; kingdom Metazoa; phylum Chordata; class Amphibia; order Anura; family Ranidae; genus Rana; species Rana kukunoris. Next base: position 95,621,202 of record CM056049.1, read on the forward strand.
GCACAAAAAAGCTGTAATTTATCAAATCTGGTATGGAAAGCAGAGTGCTCCAATTGACAGTAATGTGCAATTGTTCATTATCGGTTAAAACAGTATGTGTTATGATTAAATGCTAAAAATGACCAGGAAACTACTAAAAGGTTAGTAATGCTAGCAAACACAAAAATGGGGGCTGGTCAATTTAAAAATGTCCTTGAAAGTGTTATGCTTTCTTGACTGTGTAATGGTGCTTTGCTATGCAATAATATCCTCAAATGTAATTATTAATATACATCAGACATACTTGGAAATGGCTATGCGTATTTGAAAATATGTTGGAGACTTCCCAAATAGATTGTAATTAAATCTGATTATATGGTGTCAGAAGGAGTAATAATAGTGATTAATAAGGACGTGCTCACCACCATCCCTTAAGCTCTTGGTGAAATCTGCATAGACAAAATGTGTTGAGATGAGGGGTGTCTTCATCATAATAATGATTGAGTTCTGCACACATGCCATATGTAGATGGAAGGCTATTTTCAGTATGTGTGAGCTGCCTGTGCTTGTTGAATCACCAGGATATTTGAGTTATCTATTGTTATACATTTTAATAAAGTAGTAACACCAGGGCTGGACTGGGACAGAAATTTGGCCCTGGACTTCATCCAGACTGGCCCACTTTGACAGGTCTCTCCCATGGCGGCTGGACAACTCCCACACCCCTCTCCCCCTAAACTAGCCACTAGCCGTTCTACTTTATTAGAGTAGAACGGCTGGTACTGGTACTCTTATAGGCGTGGAAGGGGAAATTCACCACCACTAATGGTGACTAGTGATGGACGAATATCTGACAGGGTGGTTCACGAGTGCTAACCACAAACTTTCTCAAATGTTCGCGAACCGCAAGTTTGCGGCGGGCCCCATTGACTTTAATGGCAAGCGAACATTAAAAACCTGCAGGTCATATTTGCAGCCACAAAATACTTACTAGCTGTGCACAAATAGTCCTACAACATGGACACTGACCTACCAGAAGTATTATGCAAAAAACGGGACACAGAAGTAGGTGTCGGCCATTACAGGCCCCAAAAATTAGCCCACAGGCGTTCACCTGACAGTAAAACAACTTTGTATCCTGTGGCTGGAGGTACATTAACCACTTGCTTACTGGGCACATAAACCCCCTTCGTGCCCAGGTGAAATTTCAGCATGTGGCACTGCGTCGCTTTAACTGACAATTGCGCGGTCGTGCGACGTGGCACCCAAACAAAATTGGCGTCCTTTTTTTCCCCACAAATAGAGCTTTCTTTTGGTAGTATTTGATCGCCCGTGCGGTTTTTATTTTTTGCGTTATAAACAAAAAAAGAGCGACAATTTAAAAATATATATATATATTTTTTACTTGTTGCTATAATAAATATCCCAATTTAAAAAAAATAAAAATAATTCTCAGTTAAGGCCGATACGTATTCTTCTATGTATGTTTGTAAAAAAAAAAAAAAAAAAAATCACAATAAGTACCTGACGGACATCGCGGCCGCCGGGTACACGCATCGAATCCTCGGTGATGCGTCGGGACTGTTTTTCCCCGCCCCGCGCCACCCTGTGGCGCGCGCGGGGAATAACAAGTAAATCACGTCCAAAGACGTGACCCCGGCTCCTCAGGTCCGCGCTGTTGACGTATTCTGTCAATAGCGCGGACCCGAAGTGGTTAAGCTATTCACCGGATACAGACGTAAGTGTCGGCCAGTACAGGCCCCAAAAATTAGTCGACAGGCGTTCACCTGACAGCAAAGAAACATTGTATTCTGTGGCTGGTGGTACATTAGGCATTCACCGGATACAGACATAAGTGTCGGCCAGTATAGGCCCCAAAAATTAGCCGACAGGCGTTCACCTGACAGCAAACAACTTTGGGCCAGATTCAGGTAGATGAGAGTATCTTTCCTCTGGAGTAACGCTTCTCATTTACGTTACTCTGAAGACCCTTTCAGCGCAAGTCCTGTAATTCACATAGCAGTTGCGCGTAAACTTGCGCCAGAGTAACGACAATGCGCTGGCGTAACCCGACGCAAGTGGAAGTGGGTGTGATCATATGTAAATGATGGGCGGAGCCCAGCGCAGAGGCTTACGTTCAGCGCATCATCCACGGAGCATGCGCAGTGAGTGCGGCTCCACTCGCCCCCTTGTGTGCATGCTCACAACTTCCGTCGGCACCACTTCCTGGGAAACGTCAGCGCAATGCGTTCCGCTGGGTGCTTAAAAGCGCTGGCGGAAACGCCATTCCGGCGCAAAAGTATTTCCGCTTCCCCCCACCCCAGGGAAGATACTTTTGTTTGGTGATGGCTGCTCCCGCTACCCCCAGAGAGAGGAGGAACCTGAATTTTAATGCCCAGGAGGTCTCGCTCATCATTTCGGCAATGGAGACGGATAATGCTTTTCTCCATGGCAAAAAAAAGCCGGAAGACCAGCCGGGAGAGGAAGCAGGGCATCCTGGAGTCCATTGCTGCCAGGGTCAATGTCTTGGGCTACTCCACCCGGACTGCTGGGGACATACAAAAAAAAATTAATGATCTGCGGCGCAAGGTGAGGGACAAGGTGGCCTCCATCAGGAGGTATGAGAGGGGCACAGGTGGTGGTCCCCCATGTCCTGTCACCCTGACCGCAGAGGAGGAGGTGGTCGCACGCTGCCTGGAGAGGGAGCAGGTGGAGGGGGTCGCAGGCTATGACTCCGTGGAGGAAGGCACAAGGACAGGTAAGTGTTTTATAATCCCCTATTTGTTGTTTTGCATTTGGGGGGGGGAGGGTACATGTGCCAAGTGTGTGGGACCACCAACATGTGTCTGCTTTGTGTCATCCACAGATGACGGAGCTGGGCCATCATCTGTCAGCGTGCATTCCACCCCATCCCCCCCACGCCATCGTGTGCCCGAGCCACTGGGTGGTGAAGAGGTTGTGGAGGAGAGTGGCCACACCACACCTGCCGAGGTGGTTGTAGAGGATCCTGCTGTGGCAGAGCAGGACTTTACCTTAGTTTTGTCTGTCTCCTCCCCTTCTCCTGGGCCGTCTGTCGTCCCCTCCCCCATCCTTGGAAGCCCCTCAAGGGCGACTCCCTCCCCCCGAGGACAACCATCTTCTGGCCCCAGGAAGGCGACCCAGAAGACCAGGGGGGTGTCTGATGGTGTCCAGGACCAGTTGGCGAGGGATCACGCCAGGCAGACGGAACAGATGGGGGCCATAGTTGGGCACTTACAGAAAGTGTCTGACAGCCTGGGCTCCGTTGCCAACCTCAGCAACGCAGTGCAGGATGTAAGCTGCAACTGCGCTGCAGTGGTCACCACTTTGGGGGAGGTGCAGGGGGATATTCGGCACCTTACTGCAGCCGTCCAGGCCAACAGTGCTGCCATCCGGGACCAGGGGAGGCTGAGTCGGCGGGCCCAGCATTATCAGGTCACCCGTCAGCTCCGGATGCAGGCCCAGACGAACTCCTACCTTGGACGGATAGCCAGGGCCTTGGAGGGCATGCAGGCCACACCTGCCAGGAGTGGCCCACCTGGGGATCAGCCACCTCCAGATGCCCCCCCACCCCCACCCACTCCATCCAGGCAGCTGAGGAGCCAGAGAGGGGCCCCCAGAAGAAGCCCCCGGCATCCCCGATGAGGCCTTTTTTTTTTTTCTTGTTTTATATTTTTGGTTTGGACATACTCAGGTCATGAGTTTTTTTTTTCTTTTTCTCAGGTTATGAGATTTTGTTTATTTTATTTATCAGGATATGATATTTTTAATTTCTTTTTGTACTGCACACGGTCAGGAGTGCAGGGGACAGTGTGAATGGTGTGTGAATGTGAGGGGGTGGCACTCCTGAAAGTAAGGGGTGTCACCCTCGGCCGTGGTGGTGAAGTTAACCCCACGGCTGTATGAATGACGTGTGAAAGGTGTGTGAATGGACAGTGACATCATTGGGGCCTTGACGCGGCGTTACTGCTCCCAACTCCTACATGCTGGACTTGGGCTAATCCAATGTGATGTGCATGTGGTGTGTGTGATCTAGGGACATCAGTGGTGTACATGCATGCATTGTCTGTGTTATTAATGTTTTGGTTTAGTGTCCAAAGATGCCTACGGCGAGGACCCTCCTGACTGCTCTTCCATCAGCAGACTGGTTCTCCTCTGGCAGATGGGGACTGTGTGGGTCGGGGGTCAGGTCATCACGTATGTCAATCTGCAGGCCTTTTTTCATAGCAAAGTTATGTAGTATGCAACATGCACCGATGATCTGACACACAAAGGTAGGTGAATACAATAGGGCCCCCCCAGACTTATCCAGGCATCGGAAACGGGACTTCAGGAGCCCGAATGTTTGCTCCACCACTGCACGGGTTTTGATGTGTGCTTCATTGTATTTTCTCTCTCCTCTGGTTTGGGGGTTCCGGAAAGGAGTCATTAGATGGGGTCCCAGTGCATATGCAGAGTCACCTGGAAGGGAAAAGACAGGAGAATGTTAGTCATGCATGTGCGACTTCTGTTGTGCATCACGGGAGGGGATAGTCATGCCTGACTCCCATGTCACTCACCAACCAGCCAGCTGTCCCCATACATGTTCTGGTTAAATTCTGCTGGGATGGGGCTCTGATTGTATATGAAGCTGTCATGGCTGGACCCGGGGTGTTTGGCACGGACGTGCCATATGAGGCGTTGGGCATCAGCTATCACCTGTACGTTGATGGAATGCCAATGCTTCCGATTGCGGTATATGTGCTCTGTGGCACTGGGGGGCTGTAGGGCCACATGTGTGCAATCAATGGCCCCCACAGTGCGAGGGAATCTGGCAATGTTGTAGAAATCTGTCATTGCCTTCTGCCGCAGCTCCTCAGTGGTGGGTCTGATGAACTGGTTGGACATGCGTCTGAGGATTGCCGGGACAACCTGGTGCACACATCTGCTCATGGAGGATTGTGACATCCCAGCCACCACTCCACTTGTACGCTGGAATGATCCACTTGCAAGGAAATGGAGTGTTGCCAGGACCTTCACCAGTGGCTGCACTGCTTGTGAGCGGTGTGTTGGGCTGGTGATGTCATCCTGCAGGGTTGTGGTTAGTTCAAGTATTGCATCTGGGCTGAATCTGAAGAGGCGATACACCAGGGGACCCATCAGTAGTTCTAGGACCACAATTGCCCCTGGCATGTTGGCACACAGAGGTGTTGTCCTTGCAAGTGTTGTTGTTCAGCAAGCTCCTATCGTCGGTAACGCTGCTGTAGCTGCTCTCCTGCTGACCTGTGACCGTCTGGAGTAAAGATAAAGCAGCCTTTTGTAGAAATAACTTTGCGCCGGACGGACCAGATACGCGCGGCGCATGTAGCCAGCGTATGGTGCTAATCCGTTCGCGAATTGGGAAATCTCCCTCATTTGCATATTTGCAGGGGAAATCAATGGGCGCGACTGATGCGCCCAGCGAAAATAAGCGCTGACGATACTCTGGCGTCGGAACGTTCCGTCGGTCGCAAATGACCCGTTATTGGGCGCATCTAGTTTGGTGGGTACGGGCACATAGAAACGACGGCGCATCATCACAGTTACGCGGCGCATATCCAAATACTCCAGCGCAAGTGTTCGTGAATCTGGCCCTTTGTATTCTGTGGCTGGTGGTACATTAGACATTCATCGGATACAGAAGTAAGTGCCGTCCAGTACAGGCCCCACAAATTTGCCCACAGGCGTTCACCTGACAGCAAACAACTTTGTATTCTGTGGCTGGTGGTACATTAGGCATTCACCGGATACAGAAGTAAGTGCCGGCCAGTACAGGCCCCACAAATTTGCCCACAGGCGTTCACCTGACAGCAAACAACTTTGTATTCTGTGGCTGGTGGTACATTAGGCATTCACCGGATACAGAAGTAAGTGTCGGCCAGTACAGGCACCAAAAATTAGCCCACAGGCGTTCACCTGACAGCAAACAACTTTGTATTCTGTGGCTGGAGGTACATTAGGCATTCACAGGATAAATAAGTGCAGGGCCCACAAATTAGGCATTCAACGGACATAAAAGGTCATTTATGCTGCTTTATTTACCTAAGACAGGGACCATAATTTGTTATGGGTGGTGGCTGATATTTGTGGCCTGTCACGAGGAATTTGAATCAAACATGGTCTACTGGTCACATGTGTTGAATTCCTCTGAGATCCATGCCTCATTCATTTTTAGAAATGTGAGGTAGTCAATAATGTCTTGAGCTAGGCGAGTGCGCTTATCGGTCACGCCCCCCCCTGCTGCGCTAAACGTCCTTTCGGACAGGACACTGGACGAGGGGCAAGCCAACAGTTCCATTGCAAACTGTGCAAGCACTGGTCAGAGGTCAAGCCTGCCCACCCAGTAGTCCAGGGGTTCATCACTTCTTAGTGCGTCCACATCGGCCTTTAACCCAATGTAGTCGGACACCTGTCGGTCTAGGCGTTTCCTGATGCTGGATCCGGAGGACAGCTGTCGATGGGTCAGCTGAAAGAATGATCTCATATCATTAGTGGCCAACACATCTTCAAACCGCCCTCTTCTTGCAGGCGCTGTTGGATTGGTACCCACAACTGTTTCTCTGAGAGTGGAAGTGCTGCATTCTAAAAGCCCTCTGTGATGGTGGTAACATTTCCACCATTATTTGTTTGTACCGGGGGTCTAAGTCCGCTGCCACCCAGTACTGGTCCTTGCCCTTTATGCTTTTTATACGGGGGTCCCTCTTAGGCCCTGTACACACGATCAGACATGTCTGATGAAACTGGTCTGCAGACCAGTTTCATCAGACCAGTTTGATGGTGTGTACGGCCCATCAGACCATTGTCCGTCAGACCAAAGTTTTAAAACATGCTTTAACCACTTTAGCCCCGGACCAAAGACCAGAGCACTTTTTGTGATTCGGCACTGCGTCGCTTTAACTGACAATTGCGCGGTCGTGCGACGTAGCTCCCAAACAAAATTGGCGTCCTTTTTCCCCACAAATAGAGCTTTCTTTTGGTGGTATTTGATCATCTCTGCGGTTTTTATTTTTTGCTCTATAAACAAAAATAGAGCGACTATTTTGAAAAAAATGCAATATTTTTTACATTTTGCTATAATAAATATCCCCGATACGTATTCTTCTACATATTTTTCGTAAAAAAAAAATCGCAATTAGTGTTTATTGATTGATTAGCGCAACTCCGGGACTCCAGGGAGTGCAGGGGGGCACGCGCGTCGGCCGCCGGCGGCGGCGCGCGCCCCCTAGTGGCCGAAAAAGAGAGGACGTAGAGCTACGTGCTCTCGCGAATCAGTGCCACCGTCCCGCAGTAATATGACGGCGGGCGGTCGGCAAGCAGTTAAAACCTGTCTGATGGAACCTGTCCGTCGGACAGGTTCGATGGTTAGTACACAAAAGCATCAGACCACAAACCCGCGCATGCTCAGAATCAAGTCGACGCATGCTTGGAAGCATTGAACTTAGTTTTTTCATCACGTTGTTGTGTTCTACGTCACTGCGTTCTGGTCTGATCGGATTTTGGTCCGATCGTGTGTACGCACATCAGATCATCAGACAAGTTCAGAGTTGTCTGATAAAAACGGTCCGTCAGACAAGTCTCATCAGAAATGTCTGATCGTGTGTACATGGCCTCAAAACACCGGAGCATGAAGGTCCCCATTTGCACTAAACTGAAAGCAGTGTAGTGGCCCCCAGAAGTTGTCCTCCTGCATAGTTCATACAGGTAGTCATTAACTGCACATTTCTGCTGGAGCAGCCTATCAAGCATCGCGTCGGGCAGTCACAAATAAGACGTCTGACGGGCAGATTGTGTCGCCGCTGAATGTCAGCAAGGTGAGCCATGGCCGTGTAAGATCTTATGAAATGGCCCGAGATTTTCCTGGCCTGCCGCAAGACATCCTGGAGTCCAGGGTATTTGGCAACGAATCGCTGCACGACTAAGTTCAGGACATGTGCCAGGCATCTACACTCACAAACCTTCTGTAGGGGAACGTCATCGTTTTTTTACGATCGAATATTTGGGCCACGAAAGCCTGCCTTTTTGCAGAAAATTGTGAGGACGGCTCCCAGTTGATGGTGCTGGCTTACATGTGATTTTCTAAACAGAGGTGTGATTTTTAAACACAAGTGGGAAGAGTTAAAAAAACAGGAGTTTGCTTTTAACTGTTTCTGCTTGCAAGTGTCATTTGTTTCTGACACTTTTTAAACAGGTTTTTTATTTCTCTCTGCTAAGGGGAGTGTTTAATTGTGATCAGGTGAACAGGTTATTTTTTTTCTCTGCTAATCAAGAGGAGTGTTTTATTGTGAACAGGTGAGTATAAAGTCTCTGTCAAGCTCCCATAAGGAGCTGGCTCCCAGTTGATGGTGCTGGCTTACATGTGATTTTTAAACACAAGTGGGAAGAGTTAAAAAAACAGGAGTTGAAAACAGGAGTTAAGACAGGAGTCTTCTAAACTGTAAGTAACATCTTAAACTTCCTACAAGTAATTATATTGTAACTGGGAAATGTGTGCTAGCAGAGTTGAAGGTTTTGCTCAGTGCACAGTGTGTCACATGTATGCAAAATTGGTGCAACAGCTCCAGGATGGATACCGCTGTGACAGATGTGAGCAGGTTGCCCTTCTGGAAGCTCGCATTAGAGATCTGGAGGAGCAAGTTGCAACACTGGGCAGAAAGGACAACCTTGAAAGGGGTCCTCTGCTTGCTGAGCAGGTGGTCAGTAGGGTTAATGTCGAGGGTGGAGGGGAAAAGTCAGAATTATCAGATAGGAAGATGGGTTAATGTAGTTAGAGGGAGTGGAAGGGGCTTGCAGACAAGGAAGGCCAATCCTGTATTTGTGAATCAAAACAAATTTTCCAAGTTGGGTGAAGATGTGGAGGTGGCTAACACAGAGGTGGCAGCACTAGATGTTACTGCTACCCCTAACAGCCGGGAGAGCAACCCATCTAGTAGAAGTGGTGAGGGGAGTGCAGGTAGGCCTAGACAGCTGGTGGTTATAGCGGATTCTATAATCAGAAGGACTGATAGAATAATTTGTCGCCATGATCGCCTCAACCGAATGGTTTGCTGTCTCCCTGGTGCCAGGGTTCGGCATGTGGTGGACCGGGTGGATAAATTACTGGAAGGGGCTGGGCATGACCCAGCTGTCTTGGTCCATGTTGGAACCAATGACAGTATACATGGAAGGTGGAGGCTCCTTAAGAATAAATTTAAAGAACTAGGCTGCAAGATGAAGGGAAGGACCTCCAAGGTTATATTCTCTGAAATATTGCCTGTGCCATGCGCAACACAGGAAAGGCAGGGGGAGATTAGAGAGCTGAATGCATGGCTAAAGACCTGGTGTAGGAAGGAGAGATTTGGGTTTCTAGAGCACTGGGATGACTTTTCATTGGGGTGCAACCTATATGCTAAAGATGGTTTGCACTTGAATGGAAGGGGGTCTGCTGTGCTGGGGGAGAGGTTTAGGGGAGGAGTATGGAGGAGTATTTAAACTAGACTTGAGGGGGAGGATGAACTAGAATTACATCGGGCACACAGGTCAGTTAGGGGCAGGGCCGTCTTATCCACCGGGCACTCCTGGGCACAGCGCCGGGGCCCCAGATGAACAAGGGGTCCAATCAGGGCCAGTAAGATGTAGAGCGAAGCTTCTGGCAGTGCTAGGGTGGAATTGTATGCTGGACTGCACACTAATTAAGTTCCAGAAACTTTGTTAGAAGCAGTGCAGCATGAGGGTCTGGCATGTTATGGGACAGTCCACCCCCGTCCCTATAGGTGCTGTTGGAACAGGCCGCTGAGTGGAGGAGGCAGGTCATCTGCTAAGGGGCCGTTCTCTAGCTTAGAATGACACTGCCTCCCAACTCCCTACTGTCCTTCCTATTTGTGCACCTCCGCGATTAGGCTCCACCCCCTCCGCGATTAGGCGCCGCCCCTTCGCGATCAGGTCCCGCCCCCTCCGCGAGCTGGTCTCCTCACCCGGCTCCACTGATCTCTCCTGGCCTCATTTTTCCCCTCCCTCCCCCACCTGTCCTCAGTAATAGTGGGGGTTCTATTAAAAGGCAGGGGGATTGATACTTGGATACCCTGGATTCCCCCTGGAGTGACAGGAGCTAGCATGGGAGGGGTAAGTTCTGACCATGCTGGGACTTGTAGTGTGCAGGCAGCATAGTGCTGGGCCCATTCTCCAGGGGCCCATTCCACCTCCCTGTCACATTATGTCAGGGGTGCTCAGCCTTTGGCCTGTGGGCCACATGTGGGTATGGCTGGTTGGCTGTCCCCCATGCCTTGGGGACAGCAGCAGCAGCTGCCAGCCATGCCCACCCTAGAGGACAGCAGCAGCAGCTGCCAGCCATGCCCACCCTAGAGGACAGCAGCAGCAGTCGTCAGCCATGCCCACCCTAGAGGGCAGCAGCCGCCAGCCATACCCGCCCTGGAGGACAGCAGCAGCACCCATCCTGGAGGACAGCATCAGCTTCCAGCCGACAGCCATACACGCCCTGGAGGACAGCAGCCGCACCCATCCTGGAGGACAGCATCAGCTTCCAGCCGCCAGCCATACACGCCCTGGAGGACAGCAGCCGCACCCATCCTGGAGGACAGCATCAGCTTCCAGCCGCCAGCCATACACGCCCTGGAGGACAGCAGCAGCAGCCGACATCCATACCCGCCCTGGAGGACAGCAGCAGCAGCCGACATCCATAGCCGCCCTGGAGGACAGCAGCAGCTTCCAGCCGCCAGCCATACCCGCCCTGGAGGACAGCAGCAGCTTCCAGCCGCCAGCCATACCCGCCCTGGAGGACAGCAGCTGCTGCCAGCCGCCATCCAGTGAAGATTGAGGTCAGTTTTTATTCAAATTAAACAGCAATGGATATGTCTGTTTTCTACACTGGTATACTACTGTAGCTACACTGGTTTGCTTTCAAACTGATCCGCAGGTGCAGCTGCGGGTTACCTACACTGTGCCATAGACTTCTGTTATTACCTGCAGGTTTGGTGCACTTTCAGTGCATCCATCACAACTGCAGTATATAATAGAATTCTATGGCAACTAACTCGCAGAAGTGAGTAAACCTTTCTTCATCAGTGTGAATACAGCCTTAAGTCCCTTTCATACGATCAGTCCAATCGGGTCCACCTGTCTGTTTTTCAGGTGGGCCCAATCGGACCCTCCATTTACTTGGAGCGGCAGATATAAACGGATTTGTGTCCATATACATTTGCCTACCTCCAATCTGATCGCTAAAAAAAAACAGAAGGGGATACATCCCCTTCCATCTGGGCGGATCAGATGGGAGGGTCCATAGAGTAGAGCGGGCTGTGTCAGTGTCTGCTCTGCATATGTGGAGTGGATATGGACCTGTCATCTGCCCTGGCCACTCATTGTGGCCCATCGCTCTTCAAAAGGTTGCGCACCCCTGCATTAGGTCCTACACCTGGGCAGGAATGGCAGCAAATACAGGAAGTGACCCCTTAATTTTCTTCTGCAACAGCTGAAAGCTTGCAGGAAAAGAGGAGACAGCTTTCAGAGGCTGCAGGAGGGAAATGGAGGTGTCGATTCCTGTATATGCTGCCCCCCTGTGCAGGTTACTCTTATTTCTGCTGCCCATGCCCTCTGTGACTCTACTTAACCCCCACAGTGCTGCTGGCTTCCCCCTCTCCTGCAGCAGCCTAAGGCTTCTGCGGGGGATGTTTCAGGATAGAGAACTCTGTTTGCTATGCTTCAGTGTGTGAATGAACTGGAAGACAGTGCACAGCTCTTCCTGTTCATTCATTATGTGTAGGTGAAGCTGCAGAGATGGAGATTGAGGTCTGTGTCTTTAATTACTTTCTCTGTTTCAAAAGAGAGGCATCAGGGGTCCGTTTAGACCCCTGATATTCGACCAGAGCCCCCCTCCCCCCCCCAACAAGACTGCTAAAAAACAAACATAATTGGTAAAAAAAAATAAAAAAATAAACTACTCACCCTGTCCTGACACCGTCCTCTGCCCTACTGACACCCTCCTCTGCCCTACTGACACCCTCCTCTGCCCTACTGACACCCTCCTCTGCCCTACTGACACCCTCCTCTGCCCTACTGACACCCTCCTCTACCCTACTGACACCGTCCTCTGCCCTACTGACACCGTCCTCTGCCCTACTGACACCGTCCTATGCCCTACTGACACCGTCCTCTGCCCTACTGACACCGTCCTCTGCCCTAATGACACCGTCCTCTGCCCTAATGACACCGTCCACAGCCCTTCACATCTTCCACATATGTTCCACAACTGACGGAACACACACACACATACTGGTAGAACCTGGTTGGAGAATTGGTGAGTGTGTCTAAACCTCCCCCTTGTTAATTGCAGGTGTCCCTCCCTCTGCTCTGAGTCTCTGATTGAGGGCTAGGGTAACATGCATACCAGTGATAAGGGATGGTGTTAAAAGTAGCAGCAGTTCTTCCTGCGGCTGTCAGTGGGTACATGCTGCCTTCTTGCCCTGTTCACTATAGTGATCGCTGCTGCATGCACTTTGTGTCCAGCAACAATCACCACAGGTAATTGCTAGCTGCGCAGAGAGCAACAAATAGGTTCATCCACTGGCGACCTGTAGTTATAGTGAACAGGGCCAGTGGAGGCACCTACCTGCAGAGAGCTACAGGAGGAACTACAGCTTCAATTCGCTCCGGCCCCAATCACCAGTGTGAACGTAGCCTAATGTGCACTATATGCAGTGACAGATATTTTACTTCACTGTAAAACATCTATCACATCAGGAACACTCAGGAAACAATTGTTTCCTATGTGTCCCATTCACACTGCAACGCAGCATGTGGCTGCGTTTCAGCATGCTGCAATGTCAGCTCCTTACCACTTATTTTAATTCCAAAAATGCTGCATTACCCCACCACAATCGCATGTATTGCACACAGTTGCGGGGAAGTTGCAGCACAGCTCTACCCATTCCAATAAACAAATAATCCAATAACAAATTGTAATAATCTAATAACAAATCTATCAATTATTTATACTTTAATTCCTGAGAGTAGGTGCAAAAATTGGCACAGGTTCGTAGGGGGGCCCAGAGCATTACTTTGCCCAGGGGCCCTTGATGTTGTTAAGATGGCCCTGGTTAGGGGTCAGACATTAATGGAGAGTGGAATGGGGATAGATGGAGGTGGGGTTATGGCAGGTGACAAGAAAGTTCCCATGTTGCAAACAGCCATTGGAAATTATAGTGCCATTTGCACTACTAAAAATTATATGAAAAACACCAGCAAAAAATGTAACAATACATTTAAGTGTTTGTTCACCAATGCCAGAAGCCTTCCAAGCAAAACAGGTGAGTTGGAAGCTCTGGTGCATGAGGAGAGCTATGATGTAATCGGTATTGCTGAAACTTGGCTTCAATCCTCACATGACTGGGCTATTAATATTCCTGGCTATGCTCTCTTTCGGAAAGACAGGGTAAAAAGGAAAGGTGGAGGCGTCTGTCTCTATGTGAGAAGTGACCTCAAAGCAAGCGTGAAAGAGGACCTGGTTGATGGAGAGTGTGATGAAGTTGAAGCATTATGGGTGGAACTGCATACAGATGTGCGTAGTTCAAAGTTAATCATTGGAGTTTGTTATAGACCACCCAATGTTAATGAGGAGGTGGAGACTTCGGCTCCTTGCACAGATGGAAAGGGCTGCACGGGCTGGGATGGTGATAATAATGGGGGATTTTAACTACCCAGAAATTGACTGGAATAATGGAATTTCTGGGCACAGTTAAAGGACAAAAAATTAAAAACCTATTGCAGGACAATTTTATGGTCCAGTTTATTGAGGCCCCAACTAGGAATGATGCTCTGTTGGACTTGGTAATCTCAAACCATGCAAGAGCTTATTACTAATGTTCAGATAAAGGAACACCTGGGTAGCAGTGATCATAACATGATTTAATTTAATATTAGCTATAAGCAAGAAATACATACAGGAATCGCCTACGTCATTTTTTGGCTACGTAATGTTAGAGCAGCTTTTTGCTGGTCTAACAGTGCGTAACCCATGTTAAGTATGGCCGTCGTTCCCGCGTCGAATTTAATTTTTTTTTTTTTTTAACGTAACTCGTTCGGGAATAGGAATGTACGTAAACGACGCTACTACGACGTAACGACGTGATTTTGCGCCATGCACGGCGGGAAATTTGGGAACGGAGCATGCGCAGTTCGATCGCCGCGGGAACGCGCCTATTTTAAATGCTTCACACCCCCTACTCGCGTAGATGGATTGCGCCGGGAGAAATACACTACGCCGCCGTCGTTTACTGGACAAAATCTACCTGGATTTCCACGTAGAGCCAGGTAAAATACGGCGGCGTAGTGTATTTCGGAAACGCTACGAGAATCTAATTCTCTGTGAATCTGCCCCTTAATTTCAAGAGCAAATTTTCAAAGCATGAGGACTGCTCTCCAGGGCTTGGACTGGGAGGGAATATTGGCACAGATGAACACAGAACAGAAATGGGAATTCTTCAAAAAGACTCTTTGGAACCTCACTGCAAAGTATATTCCCATGGACAATAAGTTTAAAAGGCTAAAGATAAAACCTATGTGGCTCACGGTCAAAGTTAAAAAAGCTATAAACAATAAAAAAAATAGCTTTTAAAAAATATAAAAATGAAGGAACACTAGTGTCGTTTAAATGTTACAAAGAATATAATAGAATATGTAAAAAGGAAATCAAGGATGCAAAAATTCAAAATGAACGACAGATTGCAAAAGATAGTAGGACAAACCCCCAAAAATTCTTTAAATATATTAATAGTAAAAAGGTCAAGTCTGAGCATGTAGGCCCTTTAGAAAATAATCTAGAGTGGGTGACTGAGGACATAGAGAAGGCAAATTTATTAAATGCTTTCTTGAGCTCTGTGTATACAATGGAGTATGGGGGAGCTCATGTCCATAATGGTGGTGGGAGTGACACAGCCCCAAATGGCTCAAGTGATATGGTCCAGAAATATTTAGACAGAATAAAGGTGGATAAAGCACCTGGACCAGATGGCATCCACCCACAGGTCCTAAAAGAATTAAGCTCTGAAATTTCAAAGCCACTGTATCTAATATTTAGGGACTCGTTAATGACAGGAATAGTACCATGTGGTGCCTATATTTAAAAAGGGAACAAAGTCTTTACCAAGTAACTATAGAATTGTTAGTTTAACTTCTATAGTTGGGAAGATACTGGAACGTTTAATAAAAGACCACATGGATGAGTTCCTGCTGGAAACAAACTATTTAAGCAGCAGACAGCATGGATTCATGAAAGACAGAAGTTGTCAGACAAACCTGATTTCCTTTTATGAAGAGGTAAGTAAAACCCTGGACAGAGGCGTGGCAGTGGACGTGGTATACTTGGATTTTGCAAAAGCATTCGATACAGTTCCCCACACACGGCTCATGTGTAAGGTAAGGTCTACAGGATTAGATATATCAGTTTGTAAATGGATAGAAAACTGGCTGAAAGACAGGATTCAGAGAGTTGTGGTTAATGATTCTTACTCTGAATGGTCCAAGGTTATCAGCGGTGTACCCCAAGGTTCAGTGTTGGGTCCCTTACTTTTCAATATATTTATAAATTATATTGGGTCTGAGATCAAAAGTAACATTTCTGTTTTTGAAGATGACACCAAGCTATGCAGTGGAATAACGTCCTTGCAGGATGTCTCCAATTTACAAGCCGACCTCAATGCTCTGTCTAATCGGGCGACTATGTGGCAGATGAGGTTTAATGTTGATAAATGTAAAGTTATGCACTTGGGGGCTAAGAATATGCATGCATCATACATGCTAGGGGGAGTTCAACTGGGGGGATCTGTAGTGGAGAAGGATCTGGGGTTTTAGTTGATCATAAGCTCAATAATGGCATGCAATGCCAAGCTGCGGTTTCCAAAGCGAGCAAAGTCCTTTCTTGTATTAAGAGAGGTATGGACTCCAGAGATAGAGATATAATTTTGCCCCTGTACAAATCATTAGTAAGACCTCATCTGGAATATGCAGTCCAGTTTTGGGCACCAGTTCTCAAAAAGGATATTGGAGAACTGGAGAAAGTGCAGAGAAAAGCAACTAAACTCATAAGAGGCATGGAGGAGCTCAGCTATGAGGAAAGATTAGAAAAACTGAATTTATTCACTCTTGAGAAGAGGAGAATAAGGGGAGATATGATCAACATGTACAAATATATAAGAGGTCCATATAGTGAACTTGGTATTGAGTTATTCACTTTAAGGTCAACGCTGAGGACAAGGGGCACTCTTTACGTCTGGAGGAAAAGAGATTTCACCTCCAAATACGGAAAGGTTTCTTCACAGTAAGAGCTGTGAAAATGTGGAACAGACTCCCTCCAGAGGTGGTTCTGGCCAGCTTAGTAGATTGCTTTAAGAAGGGCCTGGATTCTTTCCTAAATACACATAATATAACTGAGTACTAAGTTCTGTAGGTAAAGTTGATCCGGGGTAAATCCGATTGCCTCTCGGGGGATCAGGAAGGAATTTTTTCCCCTCCGGTAGCAAATTGGATCATGCTCTGCTGGGGTTTTTTGCCTTCCTCTGGATCAACTGTGGGTATGGAGTTGGGTGTATGGGATGTACTGTGTTTTATTTTGTTTGTTTATTTATTTATTTTTTTATGGTTGAACTGGATGGACTTGTGTCTTTTTTCAACCTGACTAACTATGTGTAACTATGTGTAACTATGATGGAAGGTGGAGTGGAGGACACTTGTGAGTATAGAGGAGAGAAGGTGAGAGCCTGGAGTGTGGCTTTGTGGGTTTTGATGGCATTGCTCCCACTGGGCTCGGTGATGGGAGGCCAGGTGCCTTCTTAAGGCAGTCATCCCTAGGTAAGTGTTGGGCTTACCGCGACTTATGCGTTGACTGCAAAGGCTGCAGATGGCAACACTATTGTCAGCAGCGGACATGTCAAAAAAAGCCCACACTCGTTTGTCCCTCCTGTGAAATGTAAGTTCGGCCTGCTTCTCCTCCCTATCTGATGGTCCATCTCTCCCTCTAAACTCCCCTCCTCTTCCTCTCTTGTGGGCACCCACGTGACGTCTGTAGACATGTCATCATTGACGTCACCATCCCCACCACTAACATTAGAGATCTCGGAGTAGGCAGCAACAGCGGGGACCAACCTCCTTGGGCTGATCTGGGTACTGTTGTCAGACTGCTGAGTGGCGGCTGTTGCTACCTCCTCTTCCTGATCCAATGCTAAGAATGGCTGTGCATCGCAAATTTCTGTGACTCAGGCAGAGGGTATATGGTGGTGGTGGTGTTGGTGGTGAGCCACTCAACCAAGTCTGGTGCGTCCTTTAACGTAATCGAACGCACCTTGTGCCACTTCCCAATTTGGCTCTGGCCTGGTGCTCCTGCCCTACCCCTACCACCCCTGCGGAAGGGCCTGCCTCTTCCTCTTCCTGTCATTTTTTAAATGACCCTGTGACAAAAGTCTCTAGAGAAGCGCAGTATATGTGGAAGAAGGTATATAACACCCTGCTTCAATCTGTCGTTTTAGGGAGCCACTGCTTTATTGCACCAGTTATACCAGTAACGTTTGTCACTGTGTGTAGCAGAGTTAAAGCAGCAAAACAGAAAGAAAAATTCTGCAGTACCCAAATACACTATTATGAAAGTATATTTTTATATAACACCCTGCTTTAATCTGTCGTTTTGGGGGGCCACTGGTTTATCGCACCAGTTATAAAACTTTTATTTCAGTAAATTTTGTCACTGTGTGTAGCAGTGGTAACGCAGCGAAAGAGGCAAAAATTCTGCAGTACCCAAATACACTATTATGAAAGTATATTTTTATATAACACCCCACTTCAATCTGTCGTTTTGAGGGCCACTGGTTTATCGCATCAGTTATAAAACTTTTTTTCAGTAACGTTTGTCACTGTGTGTAGCAGAGGTAACGCAGCAAAACAGAAAATAAAATTCTGCAGTACCCAAATACACCACCAGTCACAATGCTGCACAATACAAATCCACTATAATATGCTTTCTATATTAGAAAGTATATTATAAGTGTATTACACCCCTATATACTGCACACCAAACAATAGTACACCTATAACAGTCCTTAAAAGGACTTTTGTGGACCTTTTAGCTTGTGATTTGTTTCAATACAGCCTGTCCCTGCTCCACACAGCAACCTCTCCCTACACTGACAAAAAGCAGAATGTAAAATGGCCACCAGATCAGGTCTATTTATAAGGTAGGGGGTATGTCCATGTGCTGAAATGTCTAAATTGGCTGTCCTGTACCACCTGATGGATGTGTCATGGGTTAAGTTCTTCATAATGTAAAATTGCGAACGGGGCGCGAATATCGCCAGATATAAAGACCCCCGCACGCACATATACGGCCACAGAATGGCACGTACAGGCACAAGGGCGTAAATTTACGTCCCCGCCTGAGTCGGTTCGGGGGTCCCATCGGGACCCCCTCCGCGGCGTGCGGGGGTCCCCCTACCCTGGGAGGATCCGGGATGCGGGCGGATGTCCGTGATATCCGCCCCCCCCCCGCGATGCTCCCAGCCAATGGGAGCGCGCTCCCAGCCTCTCACTTCCTCCTCCTGTGTTTACCAGGAAGGAGGAAATGATGTATTCTCTCAAGCGCTGTTTCCCACAGAAAGACATCACATTTTAGTAAGTTGTCACCAACACAACAACTGACACACACTCACATAGGCATATTAACCCCTTGTGATCGCCCCCCCACCCCCCTGTCACAGTGTCATGAATGCAGTGATTTAATCACTGCATTTAGTGTCAGTGTGACAAAATGAGAAAAACAGTTAGTGTTAGGTTCAGGATAGCCCCCCACCCCCCCTAATAAAGTTTTAACCCCCTGATCACCGCCCTAGTTAACCCTTTCACTCCCTATTGCCAGCGTCACTAAGCGATCATTTTTCTGATCGCTGTATTAGTGCCGCTGTTCCCGCTAGGTAGCTATTTTTTTTTATTGCGATTTTTTTTTTTACTAAAGACATGTGGCTAAATAAATTTTGGCCTAAATGTTTGACTAAAATTTAGTTTATTTGATTTTTTTTTAACAAAAAGTAAAAAATTGTGTTTTTTTTTCAAAACATGTCGCTCTATTTTTGTATATAGCGCAAAAAATAAAATCGCAGAGGTGATCAAATACCACAAAAGAAAGCTCTGATTTGTGGGAAGAAAAGGACGCAAATTTTGTTTGGGAGCCACGTCGCACGACCGCGCAATTGTCTTTTAAAGCGACGCAGTGCCGAATCGCAAAAACACCTTGGGTCATTTACCAGCGTATTGGTCCGGGTCTTAAGTGGCTATAATTGTATTAAAAAAAAACGACAGGCTGGTTGTACTAAAGCTGAACGATAGATCGACTTCAGTGCAATCAGCCTGCCCACAGATGGATCACAATTCGTCTGGTTCCTGCTGAATTTCGAAATTTCTTCTCCCGCCTTAAAATGATCATGTCATCATACAAAAATATTTGAACCATGCCTTGCTTGTTAAAGAAAAAAACGTATATACTTACCTTTCGTGCTGCCCACAGTACTGGACAGCGATCTATATCACTTCTAATTTACAGCCAGGAGCTGGATGTAACTGCTTGCAGCCATGAGCCTCTTTAACCCTTTATAGTTTACCATGATGTTTGGGACACATTAATTGCAGCCTGCAAAGAACAAGATAGGAATGAAAAGCCCAATAAAATCTAAAATAACAGAACATTTGCTGCAATATTTACCTTCAATCTAGAGATTTCCTTTTGAAGCACCTTTTTTATGCTGCTAGGCGTCCTTGGTCTGATGGTCATCATGAGCTCAGTTCATCTTGGACCACCCACCCAGTGACTGGACAGAAAAAGAAGCAGCAGCACTAGTGAGTGATACTAGTGACAGGCTCTATCACATACAGTATGTCATTTTAATTTTACCCATAGTTCAGCTTTAACTATTGTTGAGCCTGGTTCGTCCCTAAGGTGGCCATATGGCAAACAGTGGGAGTGTGTGCTTTACTTAGATCATCTTACTGTTAACGGTGGGGCCACCTTGTAATATGGGGCACTTGTGAAGTAGAACTGCACATTTCTGTAATAATAACAGAAAAATAAGCCAATTAACCATCAAGTAGGTTACAAGTTAAGTTAGAAAACCTATAAGAAGCTCACATACGTAACCACTTCAATACCGGCCCATAGTCATATGACGTCCACAGATAGGATCTCCCATCCTGGGTGGACGCCATATGACGTCCTGGGCTTTGTAAAGGGGAGGCATCATTGAGATATCATTATTTGCCGGCGGCGATTCTGCGCACCATAAGAACAATCATAGCGGCGAGGCAGGGACATGCCCCCCCTCCCGCTGCCATCCGGTGCTTCTCCGGCCTCTTCCCGTGCCATCGGGGGCCCGGAGAAAAGAATTGTCCGGCGCTGGATGGGAAGAATAGAGATGACTGGTGACCAGGTGGTCACCAGTCATCTATATGACCATTGGAGGCCGGGGCGCGATGTGATGACGCCACGCCTGGGTTCGCAGAAGTAAACAAAGCCACGATTGCTAGTAAGCATGCGATTGTGATTTTTTTTTTTACAGACTCAAGCTTTCCAGCCTGGAGGAGAGATGTGGTGCCTTATTGACCCTGGATCTCTCCATAAAGAGGACCTGTCACACATCATTCCTATTACAAGGGATGTTAACGCCCCTGTCCCCGGTAGCTCGCGTTTAGAAGGGAATGCACACGTAAGTCGCGCCCACGTATTAAAACGCCATTCAAACCACATATGTGAGGCATAAGAGCGTGTGCAACAATTCTAGCACTAGACCTTGTCTGTAATGCCACGTACACACGGTCGTTTTTTGCGATGAAAAAAAACGACGTTTTTTAAAACGTCATTTAAATTGATCGTGTGTGGGCAAAACTTCGTTTTTTGTCTTAAAAAAACGACCAAAAAAAAATTCCCATTTTTTGTGTCGTTTTTCAAAACGTCGTTTTTTTGTTTCACAAAAAGTCACTGTGTGTAGCAAAAACGGTTCAAAACGACGTTTTTCAACCCGCGCATGCAGAAGCTAGTTATGAAGCGAGCTTCAATGGAAAAGAGTGGTGAACGTAACCTTGCTTTTTGTGAAAAAACGATGGTGTGTATGCAAAATTGTCTTTGAAAAGTGACGTTTCAAAAACGTTGTTTTTTACTTCACAGAAAACGTCGTTTTTTTTTCATCGCAAAAAACGACCGTGTGTACGCGGCATAACTCTAAACTGTTAACCTGTAAAATTCCATGAGTGTGCGCAATTTTAAAGTGTGACATGTTAGGTATCTATTTACTCGGCGTAACATCATATTTCATATTTTACAAAAAAATTGGGCTAACTTTACTGTTTTGTTATTTTTTAATTCACGAAACCATGGCGTTTGAAAAATTATTGCGCAAATACTGTGCAAGATAAAAAGTTGCAATGACTGTCATTTTACTCCCTAGGGTGTCTGCAAATATATATAATGTTTGGGGGTTCTGAGTAATTTTGTAGCAAAAGAATGATGATTTATAGGAGAGAAGTGCCAGAATAGGCCCGGTATTAAAGTGGTTAACCACTTAAGACCCCAGACCTTTATGCAGGTAAAGGACCTGACCAGTTTTTGCGATTCGGCACTGCATCGCTTTAACTGACAATTGCGCGGTCGTGCGATGTGGCTCCCAAACAAAATTGGCGTCCTTTTTTCCCTACAAATAGAGCTTTCCTTTTGGTGGTTTTTGGTGGTTTTTATTTTTTGCGCTATAAACCAAAATAGAGCAAATATTTTGAAAAAAAAATCTATATTTTTTACTTTTTGCTATAATAAATATCCCCCAAAAAGATATAAAAAAAAACTTTTTTTTTCCTCAGTTTAGGCCGATATGTATTCTTCTACCTATTTTTGAAAAAAAAAATCACAATAATCGTTTGTGCAAAATTTATAGCCTTTACAAAATAGGAGATAGTTTTATTGCATTTTTATAAAAAAAAAATGTTTTACTACTAATGGCGGCGATCAGTGATTTTTTTTCGTGACTGCAACATAATGCAGGCACATCGGACAATTTTGACACATTTTTGTCATTTTCACAGAAAAAAAAAATGCTATAAAAATGCATTGTTTACTGTGAAAATTACAATTGCAGTTTGGGAGTTAACCACTAAGGGGCGCTGTAGGGGTTATGTGTGACCTCATATGTTTTTATAACTGTGGGGGGGCCAGGCTGGACGTGTGACGTCATTGATCGTGTTTTCCTATATTAGGGAACACACGATCAATGAAGCTGCCACTGTGAAGAATGGGGAAGCTGTGTTTACAGACAGCTCTCCCAGCTCCGGGGAACTATCGCGGGACTCCGGCGGCGATCGGGTCCGCGGGTCCCGCGGCCACGGAGCTTCGGACCGGGTCGCGGGCTGGGCACTTAAAGAGAACGGGTACGTGCTTGTGCCCAGCCGTGCCATTCTGCCGACGTATATCTGCAGGAGGCGGTCCTTAGGTGGTTAACCACTTAAGCCCCGGACCAATATGCTGCTAAATGCCCAGAGGCGTTTTTACAATTCGGCACTGCGTCGCTTTAACAGACAATTGCGCGGTTGGCTCCCAAACAAATATTGCGTCCTTTTCTTCCCACAAATAGAGCTTTCTATTGATGGTATTTGATTGCCTCTGCGATTTTAATTTTTTGCGCTATAAGCAAAAATAGAGCGACATTTTTGAAAAAAAAAAACAATATTTTTAACTTTTTGTTATAAGAAAAATTGAATAAACTAAATTTTAGTCAAACATTTAGGCCAAAATGTATTCAGCCACATGTCTTTAGTAAAAAAAAATCGCAATGAAAAAAAATTAGCTACCTAGCAGCACTAATACAGCGATCAGAAAAATGATCGCTTAGTGACGCTGGCAATAGGGGGTGAAAGGGTTAACTAGGGCGGTGATCAAGGGGTTAAAACTTTATTAGGGGGGGTACGGGGCTACCCTGAACCTAACACTAACTGTCTGTCACACTAACTTGTCACACTGACACTAAATGCAGTGATCAGTAAGGGATTAATGTGCCTATGTGTACTGGTGTCAGTGTAGTGTTTGTGCGGACTTACTGAGACTCTTCTCTCATCTCGGCGGTTTGAAAATACCGCCGAGATGAGAGCTGCATCACTTCCTCTGCCTATGTTTACATTTTACAGGCAGAGGAAGTGACACGGCGGCGGCGCATGGGATTGGCTGGGAGCAATCACGAGGGGGCGGACAAAAACTAACCGCCGCCCCCTCGAGTTGGATCGCTCCCGGAGGTAAGCCGACCGCCGAACGCAGTGGAGGGAGTACCGATCGAACCCCCGACCCGCTAGAAGGCAGGGACGTATATATACGCCCATCTGCCTGTATGTGCCCTTCTGTGGATGTAAATAGGCGTGCGGCGGTCATTAAGTGGTTAAAGAAGAACTGCAGTCTGCTCACATAATTTGTAATAAAAACGTCTTTGCCATTCTGAAACTTCCCTCCAACCACTTTGCATATTATTTTTTATATACTTTGATTCTGTACTTGCCAAATATGCTGCAGAAATCTCCGTCAGTTAAGTCTGGCTGTATCCATTTTAACTGTGGGCAGCTGAAGCTTCTGTTTGTTCACTTCCTGGATTTACACTGAGGCAATTCTCCAGCTCTGCACCCTGCAGCTTTTATTCGCCCTCTTATGACTCATCCCCCCTCCCTGCCTGACAAATTGGCATAAGCCTTGGCTTTTTTCCAGACAAGAAACAAGAAGTGGGCTGTATAAGGTATTTACTGGCAGAATAAAAATGTTTTATTATCCAAAGTTAAAACAACAAGGAGAAGACTTAATAGATGGAAAGTTGAAAAAAAATGACTGAAGGTCCACTTTAATGTCCATAGGAGTATTTATTAGTAGAAATGAACTCTTGGATCATGAGCTACAGAGCCTTAAAGCTAATCACTATGTTGCAATTCCATATTGAATAAGAGTTTAATAACTACTCCAAATATTAACTGGGGCATCCCACTAAACATACTGGTTTGTCTGGAACTTCTTATTTCTAGCAAAATAAAAAAATATATACATTTGTATTTTCATGTGATATTGTCATTTAAGACATTGAGTGGTCAGCTCAGTAGATCTTATATTTAATATTAAAAGACAGTTATTAGACGCTCTTATTATTATTATTATTTTTTTTTAAGCAATAGTCCAAAAGGCCTGTTTGCTTTACAGAACTGGTAATATTAGGTCTGGATAGAGTGAGCTCTAATAATATCTGCTCTACTTGTTCACAGTCATGCAAGAAAGGGTAACCCTGGAGCAACTGCTTATTTAAATTTATCGATTCAGTGAATTAAAAACTCCCTAGTTAATAACATGAAAAGTTGCTTAGCCTTTTTTCACTTCTAATGTACACTGCTTGAAGTGGTCGTGTTTAAACTACTTGTATAAAGCAGATCAGCTCTTTTGATTAAATAGAAATAAATTACATGGACTAATTCCTGTGGATTTAACACATTCAAGATTGATTCCTTCACAATGTCTGGTATAAAAGGAAAAGTATGATCAGCTGGAGAGTAAAAAAAGTACATGTTGCTGAATATGGAGGAATGAGAGCTGTAAGTGATTATCTTTAATGATAAAAGAAGCTTAGTGATATGATTTATATCCCCCATACTACAATCATTAAAAAATGATTACTGTATTGCCACGCAGCAGAGAAATTCAGGTATTGCAGAAGATATCCATAGGCCCTCTACAGTACACAAACTACTTCCATATGTAGCCAGGCGCCGGACTACAGTAGCATGAAGGGAGAGACACTGCCTTATTTCTGCTTCAAGTTTTACAGAGATACTGAAGCCAAGCTACAGTATTCTCCTCCAGTCGGTAGGGGAGAGCCAAAGGCAAGTGGACCCATACTCCTTTATGCAGAGTGCTGAGAACTTTAGGATGTGTAGTTTAAAGCAAGCACTGTATAAGGGAATTGTTGACTTTATGAACTACAAAATCCCCCTGTGCTCTGAGGCATGAAAGGGGCCAGGGAGAGACTTAAATGGAGAGTTCTGAGGGATACAACTATGAATCCCTGTCCTCAGGGGGATTATTTCATTAATGTCTGGAGTCATCTGCAGTCAGGGGCTTGAGTTATCCAGCAGCTCAGCCCACACCACAGTTCCACCCCTACTGTCTCCAGCCCTGAGCATACCCAGGCTCATCACTACAAAATTCTGGAGTGTACACCCAGGCAAAGCTGAGTGGGTCCTCCTGCACCACAAGAGACTGCCGTCTGACCTCTATCTTTTTTCACAGAATTGCTAACAGCAGGACATTCAGTTGTAGGTATAAAAAAATCACAACAGATCTAACTTAATTTGGATTCTATGTTGTAAATACTACCCTACACCCCCCCCCCTCCAAATACATTGAGGGCAGGGATAATTAAAATCAACCAAATATGACCTCAGATACAATGGCCTGGATTCACAAAGCACTTACGCCGACGTATCTCAAGATGCGCCGCGTAAGTGTAACTATGCGCCGTCGTATCTGTGCGCCGTGCCCACAGAACTAGATACGTCTGAAAATAGGCTTCTTCCGACCCACGTAACTTTCCTACGCCGGCATATCGTGGGCGCATAATTACGCTGGACGGATTTGGCGCTCCCATTGATTTCCTATTCAAATATGCAAATGAGGGAGATACGGCGATTCACAAACGTATGTGCGCCCGACGCAGGCTACGCGATGTACACGTAAGTTGTACATCCGGCCTAAAGTTACCCCTCATAAAGCAGGGGGTAACTCAGCAGCAGACGTTCACAGGTCAGCTGGAGAGCAGCTGCAGCAGCACCGTTACGGACAAGCTGAGCAACCACACTTGCAGGACAACATCTGTATGCCAACATGCCAGGGGCAGCAATGGTCATAGTACTACTACGGTGTCCACAAGCGCATAGGAGGGCACGGGAGAGGATATACCGAACGCGCATGAACGTCTTTGGCATGGGGGATTCGGAGGTGTATCGCATCTTCAGATTCAGCCCTGATGCCATCCTGGAATTAGCCACAGCCCTGCATGACGACATCACCAGCCAGACACAACGCTCACATGCAGTGCAACCACTGGTCAAGGTACTGGCAACACTCCATTTTCTTGCCAGTTGATCTTTCCAGCGTACAAGTGGAGTTGTGTCTGGAATGTCACAATTCACCATGAGTAGATGTGTGCACCAGGTTGTCCCCGCAATCCTCACATGCATGTCCCACCACATCATCAGACCCACCCATGAGCATCTGCGGCAGAAGGCAATGCAGGATTTCTACAGAATTGCCGGATTACCACGCACCGTTGGGGCCATTGATTGCACACATGTGGCACTACAGCCCCCCGTGCCACAGAGCACATATACCGCAATCGGAAGCAGTGACATTCCATCAACGTACAGGTGATAGCCGATGCCCAATGCCTCATATGGCACGTCCGTGCCAAACACCCGGGGTCAGCCACGACAGAATTCGAACAGAACGTGTACAGGGACAGCTGGCTGGTTGGTGAGTGACATGGGAGTCAGGCATGACTGTCCGACCCCATGATGCAGACATCATGAGGGACAAATGCACGGCTAACATCCTCCTGTCTTTTCCCTTCCAGGTGACTCGGCATATGCACTTGGGCCCCATCTCCTGACTCCATACCGGAATCCCCAAACCAGAGGAGAGAGAAGATACAATGTGGCAGACATAGGTACCCGTGCAGTGGTGGAGCGCACATTTGGCATCCTGAAGTCCCGTTTCTGTTGCCTGGATAAGTCCGGGGGGACCCTGTTGTATTCCCCAAACTTTGTGTGCCAGATCATCGGTGCATGTTGTGTGCTGCACAACTACGCCATGAGAAAGGGCCTGGAGATTGACATATGTGAAGACCTGACCCCCGACCCACACAGTCCCCCCCTGCCTGAGGAGACCTCGTCTGCTGAAGGAACAGCAGTCAGGAGTTGCCTCGTGGAACGTATCTTTGCACGTTAAACACACACATTCATCATGGCACAAGGACAATGCATGCATGCACACCACTGTGGTCCCTAGCTCACACACACCACATCCACCTCACATTGGATTAGCCCAAGTCCACCATGCAGGACTTGGGAGCAGCAACGCCACGCCAAGGCACCAATCATGTTGCTGTCCATTCATACCACATTCACACAGCCGTGGGGATAACCTCTCCCCAATGACCCAGGGTGACACCCCTTACTGGCAGGAATGTCACCCACATTCACACACCAGTCACACTGTAGCCTGCACTCCTCACCGGATGCATTCACTACAAAACAAAAAGCTCATAACCTGAGAAAATAAATAATATCGAAAAGCTCATAACCTGAGCAAATAAATAAAATAAAAAAGCTCATAACCTCAGCAAATAAATAATATAAAAAAGCTTATAACCTGAGCAAATAAATGATATAGAAAAGCTTATAACCTGAGCAAAAAAATAATATAGAAAAGCTCATAACATGAGCAAATAAATAATATAAAAAAGCTCATAACCTGAGCAAATAAATAATATAGAAAAGCTCATTATCTGAGCAAATAAATAATATAAAAAAGCTCATGACCTGAGCAAATAAATAATATATAAAAGCTCATAACCTGAGCAAAGATAATAAAAAAAAAGGCTATCAATTGCCCTGTCATGGGCCAAGCCTGGTGCCACGGCTCCGTCTCCTTAGTTGTCTGGTGGGAGCCTCGGGTGGGAGGGTGGGGCATCAGGAAGAGGAGCATCCCCTGGTCTCTCCCTGGCTGCCTGGCTGCCTGCCTGCCCTCCAAAGCCAGGGCAATGCGGGTGAGGATCTGCCTCTCCACCGCCTCGATGGCAACTGTATTTGCCTGTACCCCCACTGCCAGGGTCTTTACCTCTGCCACGAGGCCTACTGTTGTGGCCTGCAGCTCCCCAAGGCAGGTGACCACAGCAGCACAGTTAGCACTGACATCCTGCAGGCTGTCATTTATCTGGGCCGAGGAGGCCAGGCTGTCTGCCACATGTCGCAGCTCCACGGCTACAGCACCCACATGGCGGGTCTGGCGGGCCTGTTCCCTTGCTAGATTTTCCAGAAGTTATTCAGGAACACCCCTTGTCTTCCTCGTAGCCCTTCTTGGGCCAGGAGAGGCTTGGGGCCGTCTATAGGGGGTGGACCCTGAGGGGCTTCTCCTGATGGGAGTGGACCCTGAGGGGCTTCCCCTGATGGGGGTGGACCATGAGGGGCTTCCCCTGATGGGGATGGAGGTCTGAGAGGGCCCGGGCAAAATGGAAGATTCCTCCAAGTAGAGGCAAACCTCCTGATCTAGATTCACCATTTCCTCCTCAACCACCTCTAGAGGAGAGGTGTGGGCACTCCCCTCCACCGCTGTCTCTTGGCTTCCCAGGGGGTCAGGCTGAGTCAGATGTTTCAGGGATGGCGTGGGACGGCCACCGGCAGCAGATGGCCCCGCTCCCTCCTGCACATCTGTGGATGACACAAAACATTCACATGTTGGTGGACCCACACACTTGTCACATGTTCCCTTCCACCCCCTCACATGCTACACACCTTATAGGAGATAAAAAACACTTACCTGTCCTCAAGTCCTGATCAAGGGAGTCAAAGCCCTCAAGGCCCTCCAATTGCTCCCTCTCCAGACACCTGGCAACCACCTCATCCTCCGGGGTCAACCGCACATCAGATGGTGGTCCGCCCTGCTGGTCTGGCCACTCTTGGCGCCATGGAGGAGAATATCAAACTTCTCCATGGCCGAGACGAGGACAGCCTTCTCTTCTGGGGAGAAATTTTCCTTCCTCCTGTCCCTCTCAGAATCAACATTAGCCATCTCAGAAACAAAAGTACCTTGCTTCAGGGGGGGAAACAAGCAGGATGTACTTTTGCGCCAGACGGGCACATGTCTGGGCGTATTTATTCTCTGGGCGTAGGCGGTGGGCCGGCGTATCTTAGGGGTTACGCCGGGTGTAGTTGTGAGCATGCGCAGAGGGGTGCGGGACATACGTTCACGTCACGGCGCATGCGCCGTTTGTTCAGCCCTTCATTTGCATGGGGTCACGGTTCATTTAAATTGATCACGCCCACTTCCTTCCTACTTTGAATTATGCCTACGAATTTACTTTACCCCAGCGCAACGTTGGGAGCATTTGCTTTCTAAATACCATGCTTGCCTCTCTGAGTTGCGTTGGCGTAGCGGAAATGAGATGCGCTACGCCGGCCTATATATGCACCGATGTATGTGAATCCGGGCCAATGCATTCTACTGAGACAAGTCAGAACCACATTGGCTATTCACTGTATGTAGGTTCTCATAAGGATTTTCATCAAGTGCACCAACATTTTTTAAGGACCCCAATGATAGCCAGCAGATCAAATTAGAGACTGCCCCTTCCATTGTCCCTTATTATATCCCCTATTATATCCATTATTAACCTCTGTAGACTTTTTCATCACAATTGTTTGGTTGGTGTTGTCTTTCAATCAGTCTAGGCCTAGCATAGCTGCGGTTAATGCACATGAGTAGTATAGATTTACCTGCTTGTAGTTCAAACTCCTTCTTTACTCACATTTGCACTACTGGTTTGCAGACTTAATTTTAAGGGTACCTCAGATCCTATTAGTTATTAAATTAAAATGTCAAGTAACTGTTAATATTGTGTTCAATCCAATTTATGTCCACTTATTTACCTATTGACTTAACTTGCTAGATACAGAGTTCATTCTCTAATCTGGTGTTTGTTCCTGAGAAAAAAATGTTTCTGGGTGTCAGGCACCAGTTCTGTGGGTTTTATGGTCCTATCTGCATATATAAAGGTTGCAAGAACAAGAGGATTCATCCTTTGCGGTGGCTCTTGCGGGGGTACAAAAAAATTCTAAAACTGTAACAGGGTGAAGGCCTCTTTTAAGGGAGGCTCCCTTTAGTATCTTGCTAGGGAGTCAGGTAGGCATTCTAATTTTGGTTTCCCAGGGAGTATTTAAGTGGGAGGTTCTGATGGTGGTTGGCAGTTGGGAGTGGAGAAGACTTTGTGTTAGAAAAAGAGACAATTTCTTTGGGGAAAACATCTGTTCCAATGCGTAAGCTACTCTTTGGGAGAACATACAAAATGTATACAGAGACTGTGCTTGGTTGGACTTATACACAGATGCTAGACTTGTCAGATAAGAGTATTAATCACTTAAAGTTTGCCTGTCAGGTCTTAAAACAATTCCCAATGACACAAGTCCTTGTAAAAGAAGATAGGTGCTATGCTTTCAGGACACCTCGTTCTTCTTTACAGTAAAGATAGTTCTCAGTGACATTGGCTGTATGTTTGGGACTGTTGTCCTGCAGCAGAATACATTTGGGGCCAATCACAGGCCTCCATGATAGAACACCATTGATCCTGACCAAATGTCCAACTACATTTGCTGAAATGCAGCTTTAAACTTGCAAGGAAGCTCCACCATGCTTCACTGTTATCTGCAGACACTCATTATTGTACTGCTCTCAAGCTCTTCAGCAAACAAACTGCCTCCTGCTACAGCCAAATAATAAACATTTTGACTCATCAGTCCAGAGCACCAGCTGTCATTATTCTACTTCGTAATTATTATGTTTTTATGCACAGTTGAGTTGCTTCACCTTGTTATCATGTCGGAGGTATGGCTTTTTGGCCTCAATTCTTCCATTAAGAGCCACTACTGGTCATTCTTCTCCAGACAGTATATAGGTGTACCTTGGTTTCCATTGTTTTCCGTGTGTTCTGTGCTGTTGACACTGCTGGATATCTTCCGATGACCAAGGGAAGAAAGCATGATGTTCTGTCCCTAGATAAAAGTCCAGTTGTTTGTGTGTTTATCAGTTGACATTGCATTTTTCACCTGTCTTGTAATTCATGTGCATTGAGTGAGTGAGTGAAGAACTTATATAGCGCAGCACATGCGAATTTAATCGCCTCTGGGTGCTTGTGTGGTAACAGCACCATCTACTGACCAATTAATGTATTTCATTCTGCCTGTTTTCTCATTATGCATTTCTCATAATGCATCTCATTATGCATCTCATGTGCATTATGGGAGTCCCAGTTTATTCTGTGTAGTTCCTGGTCCTTGCTAGTCTTGTGCTGTACAGCAAGCAGTCACCATCTTGTGTCTCAGGAGCCAAACATTCTCATTGGGTTCCTGCCTCATCATCTGCTATTTAGCCTGTTTTCAAGCATAGTCGGTAAGAGCACTATCTTGTGACATTTACCATAGCTTATATGTTTCATAGCTCATTACTATCATTTGTATTACCCCATGTACTGCATGTATAGCAGATAATTCTGTAGAAAATATATATATACACAATAGTACATATAACACCGCGCTACCCAAATAAAGAATAATGAATAAAGAAAGCTGCCAAACACTACAGAATAGGACTAATTCTGCACAAAAACAAGTGATATAAACAAAAAAAGTGTAGCGCTAAAATTATGTAAAAATATATCATACAGTGAAGTATCATATAAATGGTGAAGGGTGACAAATTAAATTATGCTTATAAATGTGACATTAAAAACCAAAATTAATTCATTGAAAAAGAGTGTCCAGTATAAGTGTCCAAATAAAGTGACCACAATAGGAAAATAGTGTTGATAGTCGATCCGCCACCAAGAATTAATGGGAAGGCTTACCAGAAAGTATGGACTCAGCTAAGCGTACGCCTAATGAGTCAATAAGACATGTGTTGTGATGACAGCCAGGCAGTAGATCTCCCAATGGTGAGATGTGGGCAAAATATCAGAGCAGAACGACTTTTCATACGATGAGTGGAAGCCAGGAGATAATGTATAGTGCCAGGATCAGCATACATGGGACATTCTGTGCTTTGGAATTTTTAGTAAAGATTTTAAAACGGTATCACACTATGTCCACATTTATTTTCCCTCCCCTGGCTGCTACATACTGAGCTCTTTGGATTCTAACAAAAGAGCCTACGTCCCATGTATGCTGATCCTGGCACTATACATTATCTCCTGGCTTCCACTCATCGTATGAAAAGTCGTTCTGCTCTGATATTTTGCCCACATCTCACCATTGGGAGATCTACTGCCTGGCTGTCATCACAACACATGTCTTATTGACTCATTAGGCGTACGCTTAGCTGAGTCCATACTTTCTGGTAAGCCTTCCCATTAATTCTTGGTGGCGGATCGACTATCAACACTATTTTCCTATTGTGGTCACTTTATTTGGACACTTATACTGGACACTCTTTTTCAATGAATTAATTTTGGTTTTTAATGTCACATTTATAAGCATAATTTAATTTGTCACCCTTCACCATTTATATGATACTTCACTGTATGATATATTTTTACATAATTTTAGCGCTACACTTTTTTTGTTTAT
The DNA here is from genome assembly GCA_029574335.1 of Rana kukunoris. NCBI lineage: Eukaryota > Metazoa > Chordata > Amphibia > Anura > Ranidae > Rana > Rana kukunoris. The sequence continues at coordinate 95,653,632 of CM056049.1, forward strand.
AGCAGATAATTCTGTGACTTAGGGAATGTACCATGGATTTTATGTTCTAAATGCTATTGTTTTATTCTGCAGTTTCACCTTTCCTGTCAATCTACAATCAATAAAAGAGAAAGTTAAAGCTGTACAGTTTTCTCTTCTTCAAGACAGTAGGTTTAGCTACATGTCAGATTACACACCGTGCTAACGTGTATGAGGACAGTATAGTGAAACGACTGAAAAAACATATAACATCAAAATGAACGTGCTACAGTGCAGCGATATTTAGCTGACAGGGGTGTAACAATTCAAATACCAGTACTGGTAAGTATATCCTCATAATAAAGTGTAGTACAATAATAAAATGGTGTACTATTACAAAATAAGGTGAACAACGTGCATAACATAACACACAAAGTGACTGAAATAGGCTAGGTTAAATGTCCATGCAACAAAAGTCTATAAACATACCAAAAAAGGAGTCCAAAATAAAAGTGCTGGTGTAGATGCCAAAATACACCATGAAGAAAAAATAGGTTTCCAGTGTTCTCTTCAGAGTAAGTGAGGATGTCCCCTTACCTTACTGCTGTAAGGTAACAGCATATAAACCCAAGCACACTTTCTGATCGTATCCACATAAGATGTTATCCAGATGGACTGCAATTGAAGAGACAGATCTCTCTCTTTAGTCATGTCCGAGGAGTAACAGTGACTTGCACCCAAGGAGATAAAGTGCCAATAGTGTAGTATTGTTTAAAAAAATGTTTATTAACAAATTAATACACTAGGGTACTCACATAGCTGTGATAAAATCAGGCATGTAAATAAGAAAGTACGTTTGCCGACGTCACCTCCGGTGCTTCTTGGTGGACTCTTTATTACATGAGTGTAATAAAGAGTCACTGTTACTCCTCGGACGTGACTACCGAGAGGGATCTGTCTCTTCAATTGCAGTCCATCTGGATAACATCTTATGTGGATACGATCAGAAAGTGTGCTTGGGTTTATATGCTGTTACCTTACAGCAGTAAGGTAACGAGACATCCTCACTTACTCTGAAGAGAACACTGGAATCCTATTTTTTCTTCACGGTGTTATTATTGTACTACACTTTATTATGAGGATATACTTACCAGTACTGGTATTTGAATTGTTACACCCCTGTCAGCTAGATATAGCTGCACTGTAGCACGTTCATTTTGATGTTATAAGTTTTTTCACTGGATTGTCATCATGATCAGTAGTCAGACTGTATTTTTCCACATATAAGTATTTGCTACACTTCCTCTACACAATTACTCAATTTCCCATTTAAAGCGCAGCACTACCCTTTTCTCTATATCTTTTATGGTCTGATACACCTTTTAGTGCCGCAGCCATACCCCCTCCCTTTCCCCCTTCCCCCACTTCTTGGTAGCGCGGTAATACTCACCCCCTCACTTATAGTGAAACGACTCCTGAGAACAAGCTCAGACGATTAGACTATACGGAGCCCACCATTATCCACACAGAGCCTACTTACGGATATCCCAGCAGTCTCCTAACAGTCGCAACATGTCTAATAGTCGTGCATCTTCACTCAAGACAAGGTCTCAGATAAGTGGCTCTAGCAGGACATCAATCAGAGAAGCCGCTGCTTGTAAAGGCAGAAGCTGCAAAGGCAAAATCCAGCTTCACAGAACAAGAGATGCAGATAAAGATGGAGAAAGCGCAACTTGAAGCTTCACTGAATATGGAGAAAGCGCAACTTGAAGCTTCACTGAATAGAGAGAAAGCGTAACTTGAAGCGACTCTAGAAAAACTCGCTGCAGATAAAGAGACAGCAGCTGCCATAGCAGAAGCAGAATTCTAGAAGCCATGAAACTTCAGGAAACCAAGAGTCATCGCAGCATCGTCCATCCAGGACTTGAATTCCAAGATCCACAAGAATGAACTTCACAATACGTCTATCAACATTCCAAGTCAGATGACGACCCAGATCCACAGCTTAATGCAAAGCAGTCTGTTGACATGCCAAACCAACATGCTTATTCGGATCATCAGAAAGTCGACTATCAGTCTCCTTGCAGCAAACTGGAGAATACACATCAGAGTGAAACCGGCTACAACAACGTCTCTCCAGAACAGAGAATCAGAAATCTGCCCCTGCTAAGAGAGATGCCCTTAGTTTCAGAACGTTATTACACAGACCAGAATAAACCAGAGACTTCCAACAGGTATGGCCGTGCATCACACATTCACTCTGACAACACAACACCAGCCACAATGGACTTTGCCAGGTTCCTTGCTCGACATGAGCTGGTCATCAAGGGACTTGTAAAGTTCAGCGACTGCGCTGAGAATCATAGAGCTTGGCAAGCTTCCTTCCAAAATACCATCCGAGACTTCGGTCTGTCATGTAGTCAGAAATTGGATCTCCTGGTGAAATGGCTGGGAAATGAGTCTGCCAAACACGTTAAAAGGATTAGAGACATCAATGTAAATTATCCAGATTTTGGTCTACAAAGGGTCTGGGATAGACTTGATGAGATTTATGGCGCAGCAGAGGTCATAGAAAACGCCTTATTTAAGAGAATTGAGGACTTTCCTAAAATAGCGAACAAAGGCTATTCAAAGCTTAGAGAGTTTAGTGACTTATTAATGGAGCTGAGTGTAGCAAAGGCAGAAGGGGATCTGGTAGGATTGACATTCCTTGACACTGCTAGAGGTGTGAATCCCATAGTTCAGAAGCTCCCACACAACTTGCAAGAGAAGTGGGTCATGCATGGTTCTCGGTATAAACAGACTTAAGCCGCGTACACACGGCAGAGAACCTCGACGGGCAGAACACATTGTCCGCCCGTCGAGGTTCTCTGCCGGCCGTCGAAATCGGCGACCCGCCCATCGGGAATGGCAACCAGCCATTCATCCAGACGGGCCATCGAGCAAAAAGAGAGCGTGCTCTCTATTCGCTCGACGGTATTCCTGACGGGCGGGGCGAGCCAGGAGCGTACACACGGCCGAGGTTCTCGCTGGAATGCAGCTTCCAGCGAGGTTCTCGCTGGTTTCCAGCGAGAACCTCTGTCGTGTGTACGCCACCTGACAATGTACCATTTCTTCCATTTAATGTGTTTGTAGATTTTGTCTCTGAACAAGCAAAAATCAGAAATGATCCTAGCTTTGAGTTCATGATGTTATGTGCCACCGCCTCAGTCAGTAAACCTCGTAGGGCAATGGTGGAGGTCCACAAAATTAACGTTTCTTCCACAGGTTCAGTCCATAAAGAGTTCAGCTCCTATCAAAGAGGAGACAAACCCAAGGACCCGAGCAGACAGTGTCCCTTACACAGGAAGCCTCATTCCCTACTTGAGTGCAGAACCTTCAGAGAAAAGTCATTGGAAGACCGCAAGACCTTCCTCAAGGAGAACAACATCTGCTTTAAATGCTGCTCTTCAACTTCGCACTTCGCCAGGGACTGTGAGGTTAGTGCAAAGTGTGCAGAATGTGACAGCACAGATGCTCTTCAACTTCGCACTTCACCAGGGACTGTGAGGTTAGTGCAAAGTGTGCAGAATGTGACAGCACAGATGCTCTTCAACTTCGCCAGGGACTGTGAGGTTAGTGCAAAGCTTGCAGAATGTGACAGCACAGATCCTAACACAGCTCTACACCCTGGGCCACTACCATGGGCTTCACCCAAAACCCACGAGCATAGCAGGGAGCGGAAAGATGGAAATACTGACACTTTGGCAGTTACTTCTAAATGTACAGATGTTTGCAGAGACCTCGGAGGAGGCAGATCCTGCTCTAAAATCTCCCTAGTGAGGGTTTACCCAGCAGACGACCGAGACAAAGCCATCAAAGTGTACGTAATTCTAGACGATCAAAGTAACAAGTCGTTAGCAAAGTCTGCCTTCTTTGATAGCTTCGACATCAGAGGACCAGGTGCCCCCTACTCTCTAAGAACTTGTGCTGGTACTGTGGAAACAGCCGGAAGGAGGGCAAGCGACTACATAATTGAATCCAGCGATGGTCAAGTGCGTCTGCCTTTACCAACTATACTAGAATGTAACCAGATTCCTGACAACAGGTCTGAGGTACCCACGCCAGAAGTAGCAGAGCATCAGCCTCATCTGAAGCATATAAGACAACTGATCCTGAACCTTGATCCTGAAGCTCAAAAAGTCTTAGGCCCTGTACACACAATCAGTCCAAACTGATGAAAATGGCCTGAAGTTCAGTTTCATCGGTCCAAACAGACCGTGTGTATGGCCTATCAGTCTTTTGTCCTTCAGTCCAAAGTTTTAAAACTTGCTTTAAAATCAGACTTATGGACGCCTGACCGATAGTTACTACGTAAAAGCATTGGTTCAAAACCCGCGCATGCTCAGAATCAAGTCGACGCATGCTTGGAAGCATTGAACTTCGTTTTTTAGCACATCGTTGTGTTTTACGTGATCGCGTTCTGACACGATCGGTTTTTGAACTGATGGTGTGTACGCACATCAGACCATCAGACCATCAGTCTGTGAACCGATGAAACTGAACTTCAGTCCGTTTTCATCAGTTTGGACTGATCGTGTGTACAGGGCCTTACTCCTCCGAAGGGATATCGTACAGGTCCACAAAGTTAGACATCAGATCAATAGACCTCACAACGCTCCATACGCCCAGAGACTCGACCTAGGATGGGTCATTTTAGGAGAAGTCTGTTTGGGAGGTGTACACAGACCAACAACTGTCAACAGCATGCTTACCAGTACACTTGAGAATGGACGCCCATCCCTTTTCCAACCATGTGAAAATCACTTTTTCATTAAGAAACTGCCTCAAAGCACTTCATCATCAGGTGCCCTTGCAGGTCCTGCATACGATGACTTCATCCGGGATGTCAATCAAGACCACCTGGGATCCACAGTCTTCCGCAAGAATAAAGAGGACAATCGTATGGCGATGTCATTCGAAGATAGACAAGTCCTAGATATAAGCAGGTAATGGTGCAGGACGAAACAAGAAGCTGGGTTGCACCTCTACCCTTTGAGCCTCAAAGACAGCGCTTACCCAACAATAGAGAGCATGTTTTCAAACGATTTGACTCTCTCAGGCACAACCTACGAAGCAAACCTGAGATGGAAAAGATATTCCGGAATAGTCATGCAGAGCTAGCACCTGTACTTCAAGAATCGGAAGAACGCTGGTGTTAGGGACCTACCTGTGGGCTCCGACGAGCCCCTGTTGCTCGCGCTCGTGCTCCGATTGCGCGCGTGCCTGCGCGTGCACCTATCGTGCGCGCGCGTGCGCGCGTGCGCGCGCGTGCACGGCGGGAGCGCGCGCATGCGCGCTAAGCCCATCTATCCTTTAAAAGCTCAGCAGCAGCAATGACACCTTGCTGTCTGATCTGCAGCTTAGTGTCCGCAAAACCGTTGAAACCTGATATCTGTTGAAACCTGATACCTGCTTGAACCCGATACCTGTTTACCCCGTTTCTGACCCGGCTCCGTCTGACTACCTGAATACCTCTACCGACCCCTGGCTTGATCTGACTCCGCTCTGCTCTCCTGCCCATCGTTACCAGACCTGTGCCTGAACTTTGACAACGCTACCTCCGCTAAGAGTGACTTTCGGGTTATCCGCCCATCCGACCTTGTTGGCCTTGCTGCTCCTGTCTTGCACCTAACCGGCTTGCTTCACCAGTTCCCGCTATCCGGTTCCGGTGGCCCTCCAGAGACGCTGTCTCCTACACTGCCTGTCCGCAAGATCTCCATTCCGGCCGGTCTGCTGTCATCACCAGGCACTCTTAACCCACCGCGCTCCCGGGCTTGCTGTCCCCACTCCAGCAGCCCCTGAACCCGGGCGGTAAGAGGGGCTCCTTCCTGCATACTAGGCTCTATCCACGAGGTACGTAACAGTATCAGACAGCCATGCCATAGACGAAATCTGCAAGCACCTGGCGTCTCTCACAGAAGCAGTAAAGAACCTACAGGAAGGCTACGTAAGGCTAGAAAGAACAAGTACACAGCCTGGCTGCCCCCAGTGACCCAGCTGCTCCTTCAACCTCCAGGTCCGCATCGGCTGTTTCTGCTCCCTCGGTGGTAATGCTCCCACCCGAACCAAGAGTTCCAGTGCCAGAGCGATTCGCGGGCGACCGCACCAAATTGCGAGCCTTCCGTAGCGCCTGCGAGCTCTACTTCGCCCTGCAACCCCGGACCTTTTCCTTAGAGGCCACCAAAGTGGGATTCGTAATCTCCCTATTACAAGGGGACCCTCAGACCTGGGCCCACCGGCTGCTCGAAGAGAATGGTGACCAGACGCGGACCCTGTTCGCCTTCCTTGAGGCCATGGCTCAGCTATATGATGACCCTCAACGAGCCGCCACCGCAGAGTCTGCCCTACTCACGCTCCAGCAAGGTCGCAGAGCGGCTGAGGACTACGTCACGGACTTTAGGCGCTGGTGCGCGGACACTCAATGGAATGATGCAGCCCTGCGGCATCAGTTTCGCTTGGGCCTTTCCGAAAACCTGAAGGACGAACTCGCTCGAGTGGGGGTGCCTGAGACCCTCGAGGATCTAATTACCACGGCCATTCTGATCGACCGCAGGCTTCGTGAACGCCGGGCTGAGCGATCTTCTCAGCCAAACCGCCCCACCTGGATGACTGCAAGGGTACCTATGCCGGCTTCTCGCTACCTGCCTCCTACCTGCCCAAATTCCTCCAGCACCAACCAGGATTCATCTGAACCCATGCAACTTGGCCTCATGCGGCCAACACTACCACCTGAAGAGCGAGCACGTCGTCGCCAACTTAACCTTTGCATGTACTGCGGGGGGACTGGCCACTACGTTCGCAACTGTCCTGTTAAGACACGTAAGTGCCTCCTCTCAGCTCCTGTCAACTTCTCAGCCTTGTCGGCCAATGCAACCCACCTTGCTCTACCTTTCTCATTACAGTGCCAGGGAAGGACTATTCCGGTCAACTCCATCCTTGACTCCGGCGCATGCAGCTGCTTCATCGATGCCGCCTTTGTCAACTTGCACAGCATCCCCTTACGAAGAAAGACCCATGGACTCTCTGTTTTTCTGGCCGACGGCTCCCGCATCAGTTCAGGACAGGTAACCCAAAAGACTCTTCCTCTACCCGCCTTAATCGCCCCTCAACACAAGGAACTGTTGATCCTAGATGTCATTTCCTCTCCTCTGTTCCCGGTAATCCTTGGCCTGCCCTGGCTCCAGGCCCACAACCCTCTGATTAATTGGGTGTCTGGAGAGGTGTCTTTTCAGTCCCCTTACTGCCAGCAATACTGTATACCCGGGCCCACCAGCTCACCTCCCACCTTACTATGTATGGACTCTGACCCAAGCCTGCTTCAGTGCATTCCTGAACCCTATCATGACTTCCTGGACGTTTTTAGTAAACGGGGGGCCGACTCCCTTCCGCCCCATCGCCCCTATGATTGTCCGATCGAGCTCCTTCCAGGGGCCGAAATTCCTTTTGGGCGTATCTTCCCATTGTCAGAAAAGGAGCAGGAGGCCCTAAAAATATATATTGACGAAAACTTGGATAAAGGGTTCATCCGGCCTTCTACCTCCCCAGCGGGCGCCGGGATATTTTTCGTTACCAAAAAGGACCAGTCCCTCCGCCCGTGTGTGGATTACCGGGAGCTAAATAATATCACGGTGAAAAAACGGTACCCGCTACCCCTGGTACCCGAGCTCTTCCAAAAACTGAGGTCGGCTACCGTCTTCACCAAGTTAGACCTGAGAGGAGCCTACAACCTGGTCCGTATTCGGGAGGGGGACGAATGGAAAACAGCTTTTCGTACCCGATTCGGTCATTACGAATACCTAGTCATGCCCTTCGGACTGTGTAATGCGCCCGCCACCTTTCAGCACTTCATTAATGACGTACTCAGAGACTTTCTGGACATCTTTGTAATTGTCTATCTTGATGATATTTTAGTCTTTTCCAGATCATTAGACAGACACCAAGAGCATGTTCGTAAAGTCCTCCATCGGCTCCGGCTATACAGATTGTACGCCAAGGCGGAGAAATGCGAATTTGAGCGACGGACCATCCAGTTCCTGGGTCTGGTAATCTCCCCTACCGGGATTAAGATGGATCCTCAGAAGGTGTCTGCTATCCTCGACTGGCCAGTACCCCTGGACAAGAAGGGAGTACAACGCTTAGTAGGGTTCGCAAACTTCTATAGAAGATTTATCAGGGGGTTTTCTGCAATAACTTCCCCCATCACACAATTAACAAGACAAAACCTACGTTTTCACTGGAACCCAGAAGCTCAAAAGGTTTTTGACCGACTCAAGAAGCTTTTCACTTCAGCCCCGATCCTCAGTCACCCTGATCCTGCACTACCTTATATCCTCGAGGTTGACGCATCTGAAGTCGCAGTGGGAGCTGTTATCTCCCAACGCCAGGGGGATAAAGACCTAATGCATCCCGTTGGGTTCTTTTCCTGGAAACTCTCCCCTGCGGAGAGAAATTATGATGTCGGAGATCGTGAGTTACTTGCCATCAAGACCGCCTTGGAGGAATGGAGGTACCTGTTAGAAGGCGCAGCCCATCCAGTATTAATTTATACCGATCACAAAAATCTCGAATATCTGAGATCCGCTAAAAGGTTGAAACCTCGTCAAGCCCGCTGGGCACTGTTTTTCTCACGCTTCTGTTTCCACATTACATACCGACCAGGTTCAAAGAACGTCAAGCCAGACGCACTATCCCGGATGCATGATAACCCCAAGGATATATCTGTTCCCGACACCATCCTACCAGCAGGTAACTTCCTACTTCTCCAGTCTGGTCTACTCTCCCAAATTAGAGAAGCATCCACAGACGCCTCCAAACCTTCCAGCATCACCTTAACATCCAGGGACGGACTGTTTTGGAGAGGTAGCCAAATCTTTGTTCCAGAAACAAATCGTGTGGAAGTCCTGAAACTCCTTCACGACCACCCGTTGGCAGGGCACTTTGGGGTTCGGAAGACCCTCGAACTGGTACGTCGTACCTTCTGGTGGCCAGACCTGGAAAATGTCTGCAAAACATATGTTAACTCATGCCCCACTTGTAATCGGAACAAGACCACAAGAAACCGAGCCTGGGGACTGTTGAAGCCCCTACCTGTACCCAATAGACCCTGGGAGATGATTTCCTTAGATTTCATAGTAGAGCTTCCTTGTTCGGAGGGGTGTACGGCAATTTTTGTGGTCGTGGATCGCCTATCCAAAATGGCTCATTTCCTTCCCTTAAGGAGTACCCCAACGGCTGCAGAGACTGCTCATATCTTCATCAAGGAGATCGTCCGGCTACATGGAATTCCCTCCAACATCGTGTCTGATAGAGGGGTTCAGTTCACGTCCCGCTTCTGGAAATCCCTATGTGAAACCCTGAAGATTAAACTCTCCTTTTCCTCAGCCTATCACCCCCAAACCAACGGGCAAACAGAGAGGACCAACCAGACTCTTGAACAATACATTAGGTGCTTTACGTCCTTCTCTCAGGACGATTGGGTTTCCCTGTTACCTTTAGCGGAGTTCGCGTATAACAACGCCAACCATTCAGCCACTGGGCAATCCCCTTTCTTTGCCAATTATGGTTTTGATCTAACCTTTCTACCTGACTTTTTTTCAGAATCCCCAGTCCCGGCAGTACAGAGTACGATGGAGTTTCTCAGCCACAACAACCAGGTTTTACGGGAAGCAGTGACTAAAGCTCAAGCCGCCAGTAAAAGGTTCTTTGACCGGAAGAAAAGAGGCGAATTGGATCTTCAGCCAGGTGACCAGGTATGGCTATCTACAACTAACCTCAAGTTGGCATGTCCTTCAAAGAAGTTGGGACCAAAGTTCATGGGGCCTTTTCCAATACGAAGAAAGATCAACGAGGTATCGTATGAACTATCCTTACCTGATTCTTTGAAAGTTCATCCAGTGTTCCATGTGTCATTGTTGAAACCTGCAGTTCCGGATCCCTTTCCTGATAGGGGGGCCAGTCCCCCAGAACCTGTTTTTGTTGATGGGTGCGAGGAATATGTTGTGGAGGCCATCCTCGACTGCAGGAGACGGCAATGGCAGACGCAATTTTTAGTAAAATGGAAAGGGTATGGCCCAGAAGACAATTCCTGGGAACCTGAAAACAACGTCCATGCACAGAGACTGATTCGTAAAAAATTTTCCGCTCACCCTGAAAAAAGAACCCGATTTGGCATCCGGAGGCTGCCCCTTGAGGGGGGCAAGGTCAGGGACCTACCTGTGGGCTCCGAAGAGCCCCTGATGCTCGCGCTCGTGCTCCGATTGCGCGCATCTGCGCGCCGCGTGTGCACGGCGGGAGCGCGCGCATGCGCGCTAAGCCCATCTATCCTTTAAAAGCTCAGCAGCAGCAATGACACCTTGCTGTCTGATCTGCAGCTTAGTGTCCGCAAAACCGTTGAAACCTGATATCTGTTGAAACCTGATACCTGCTTGAACCCGATACCTGTTTACCCCGTTTCTGACCCGGCTCCGTCTGACTACCTGAATACCTCTACCGACCCCTGGCTTGATCTGACTCCGCTCTGCTCTCCTGCCCATCGTTACCAGACCTGTGCCTGAACTTTGACAACGCTACCTCCGCTAAGAGTGACTTTCGGGTTATCCGCCCATCTGACCTTGTTGGCCGCATACCTGCTCCTGTCTTGCACCTAACCGGCTTGCTTCACCAGTTCCCGCTATCCGGTTCCGGTGGCCCTCCAGAGACGCTGTCTCCTACACTGCCTGTCCGCAAGATCTCCATTCCGGCCGGTCTGCTGTCATCACCAGGCACTCTTACCCCACCGCGCTCCCGGGCTTGCTGTCCCCACTCCAGCAGCCCCTGAACCCGGGCGGTAAGAGGGGCTCCTTCCTGCATACTAGGCTCTATCCACGAGGTACGTAACAGCTGGTACCTGCCCAAGTTTGGGGTGTATCACCCGAAAAAGCCAGGTCAGATCAAAGTGGTGTTTGACTCAAGCACCAAGTATGAAGGCGTATCATTGAACGATGTTTTGCTGTCACGCCCGGATCAAAACAACAAGCTCATAGGAGTGCTTCTCCGTTTTCGCAGAGACTCCATTGCATTCACAGCTGATATCCAACAGATGTCCCATTGCTTCCTAGTTAAGAAAGAACATAGAAATTTCTTGAGATTCCTATGGTTCAAGGACAACGATCCCTCTAAAGATGTTACAGAGTATCGTATGAAAGTTCACATCTTCGGCAATAGTCCTTCTCCTGCAGTCGCCATCTATGGATTAAGACGCGCAGCTCAGAAAGTAGAAGAAAAGTATGGAGCGGATGTCAGACTCTTTGTAGAGAAGGACTTCTATGTGGATGACTGTCTGAAATCAATCCTCTCAGATGAGACTGCAATCAGTCTCCTTAAAAGAGCCCAGGAGATGTTCTCTCTGTCTAACCTGAGGCTACACAAGATCGCTTCTAGAAATTGATGGAAGCCTTTCCCTCTCAGGACCATTGTGAAGACTTGAAGGACCTATATCTAGGCTTTGACTCGCCTCCGATGCAACAGAGCCTTAGCCTACTCTGGGACATAAAAGCTGATACCTTCACTTTCCAGGTTAACAGACAAGAAAAACCCTTTACTCGCAGAGGAGTACTGTCAGCCATAAGCAGTTTATATGACCCATTAGGATTTGCAGCCCCTATACTCATCGAAGGTAAAGCCATGTTAAGAGACTTCACCAGAGAAGGGTCGAACTGGGATACTCCTCTTCCCATGAAGGAAAGTACCATGTGGATGGCCTGGAAGAATTCCCTTACAGTCTTATCCAATCTTCACTTAGCTCGTCCATATATTTCTTTACCAACTACCAAGGTTGAGACTCAAAAACGTTGTGTTTTCTGCGATGCTTCAATTAAAGCAATTGCGGCTGTAGCCTACTTGAAGACATTAGATACCAGCGGACATTGTCATGTAGGGTTTGTCATGAGTAAAGCGAAACTAACGCCACTCCAGGAACACACAATACCACGCCTGGAACTATTTGCCGCTGTGTTAGCGGTGCAGTTGACTGAACTCATCGCTGTAGAAATGGACCTAGAGATTAAAGACTCTGAGTTCTATACAGATAGCAAGATAGTACTGGGATATATCTGTAATGAGGCTGGACGCTTCTATGTCAAACACATTCGTTCTGACCGAGGCACAAACTTTGTCGGAGCAGCGAGAGAACTACAACTCTCTTCCAACTTAGATCTTAACAACATAGAAAGATACCTCAGTGAACGAGGATGCACTTGGACCGTCAACCCACCACACTCTTCACACATGGGAGGTGCTTGGGAGAGGATGATAGGCATTGCACGGAGAATCCTTGACTCAATCTTCTTACAAGAAGGATCTTCAAAGTTGACTCATGAAAGCCTGACTACCTTCATGGCGGAAGTATCCGCTATCATAAATGCCAGACCGCTAACTCCGATTTCTAGCGATCCTGATTTACACAAAAGACTGAACAAATTTGTGCTCCTCCCGGAGAATTTAATTTCAAAGATCTTTACAGGAATCGATGGAGACAAGTACAGAGTCTCTCAAACTCTTCTGGGATAAGTGAAAAAAGCAATACATTCCCACTCTGCAACCGAGGAGAAAGTGGCAAACCAACAAGCCTAACCTCCAGCCTGGCGATGTAGGCCTAATGAAAGACTGTCAGTCACGAAGAAACGAGTGGCCGTTAGGTCTTGTGACTAAGACATTTCCAAGTAAGGACGGAATTATATGCAAAGTAGAATTGAAAATACGGAGACAGGGAGAGACCAGTAGGAGAACTCGTCCTACTGTTTACACCCAACGAATACAATAGTGACATCGGTTGACGTCAAGCGGGGAGTGTTCTGTCCCTAGATATAGGTCCAGTTGTTTGTGTGTTTATCAGTTGACATTGCATTTTTCACCTGTCTTGTAATTCATGTGCATTACATTGTGTGGTAACAGCACCATCTACTGACCAATTAATGTATTTCATTCAGCCTGTTTTCTCTGTGCATTATGGGAGTCCCAGCGTATTCTGGGTAGTTCCTGGTCCTTGCTAGTCTTGTGCTGTACAGCAAGCAGTCACCATCTTGTGTCTCAGGAGCCAAACATTCTTACTGGGTTCCTGCCACATCATCTGCTATTTAGCCTGTTTTCAAGCATAGTCGGTAAGAGCACTATCTTGTGAAATTTACCATAGCTTATATGTGTTAGGCCGCGTACACACGTCCGAGAACCTCGTCGGGCTAAACCCATCGTTCTGCCCGACGAGGTTCCCGATGAGCGGTCGAAAAAGCTTGTCAAGCCAAAGTCCTCATTGAACAACGAGGAAAAAGAGAGCGTGCTCTCTTTTTTGGCTCGACGAGCTTCCCGACAGGACGCTCGTCGGAAGTGTACACACTATCGAGCTTCTCGCCAGAATATGTCTCCCAGCGAGCTTCTCGCTGGATTCTGACGAGAAGCTTGGTCGTGTGTACGGGGCTTCACTTGTTTCATAGCTCGTTACTATCATTTGTATTACCCCATGTACTGCATGTATAGCAGATAATTCTGTGTCTTAGGCCATGTACCATGGATTTTATGTTCTAAATGCTATTGTTTTATTCTGTAGTTTCAGCTTTCCTGTCAATCTACTATGAATAAAAGAGAAAGTTAAAGCAGTCCAGTTTTCTCTTCTTCAAGACAGGAGGTTTGGCTACATGTCAGATTACACACCGTGCTAATCTGTATGAAGACAGTATACATGGAGTGTATTTCATCTGCTGCATTAAAGCATTTTTTATCCTAAAAAAAAAGTGATCCTGTTCCCTTAAAGCATGTTATACATCACAGTCCATGTAATGTGTTATGTGGCCACCTGGCTGATCCTGCCTGGCTACCCCCCCCCCTTGTAAACTGACCATGTTTTATCATGGTTGCTGAGCTTTGACACCATGGTCAGTTTACATGCCTCTGTCATCTGCAGCTCTCCTCTCTGCTCCCACCTGTCTTCTCCCCCCTCCTTTACCTGCCTGTCAACTCCATCCACTCCCCAGCCCTCCCCTCCTGCTGCTATCATAACTAAAGTATAGCCACGACACAATCCACTCTGTAAAATAACGTTACGTGTCCCAGTGGTTGTGTTACATAAAAAAATATGCAGATTTCTACCTTATATCAGAGTGTCTCCCTTCGCTCACGTGACTCCTCGGCTCTCTCCCCTTCACCCCCGGTTGACATCAGCAGGAGTTTTCGGCCCCTCCTGCTATAGCTGTCAGCCAGGGAGAGGAGAGAGCCACGACACAATCCCCCCTGTAAAATAATATTACGTGTCCCAGTGTTTGTGTTCCATAAAAAAAGATGCTGATTTCTACCTTATATCAGAGCGTCTCCCGACACCTTACGTGACTCCTCGGCTCTCTCTCCCCTCCACCCTGGCTGACATCAGCGGGTGTTTTCGGGCCCCTCCTGCTATAGCTGTCAGTCAGGGAGAGGGGAGAGCCGAGTAGTCACGTGAGCGCTGGGAGACGATCTGAGATAAGGTAGAAATCAGAATCTTTTTTATATAACACAGACACTGGGACACATAATGTTATTTTACAGAGGGGATTGTGCGGTTATCAACCACTGTGTATACAGTCCTCAATGTTGCCTGTTTCTTTGTTGCTCTTCAAAACAGCTTGAACAGACATCTTGAAACCCCAGTTTGCTTTGAAATCGTTTAATAATAGGATCCTTGCTGGCGCAGTATGTTGATCCATCCCATAAGGAGCCGCTGGATTTTTGGGTCCCCCTATTCACGTACAGCCAGGCAAAATGCATGACCAGGAATCGGTCCATGGAAATGTTTTTGGTTATTTTATTGGGGGAAAATAGCAGATGAGGACAACTTCCTTCTCTATGCACAAAACATACATAAGCAAACAAATCCTTGACTGAATTCCCTATGGAACAGCAAAAGTCTTTCTGGATTAGGCAAAGAAAATCAACCTTCTAGAAGCTCTGTGTCCCCTGTGTGGAATTTTTTCAAAGTCCCAACTTGTAGGAGCTCTATATGCCCTCTCTCTCAAAAATACCAGCCCACCTGGCTGCTTCTTAAAATGTGGAGTGTTGTGGAAATTTTATGAAGCTGTATTTAATATGTATTGTCATAGTGTCTCCCAGTGTTAGTACTTCCGCAGCCCGCTCTAAAGAGCTGACTGGGGCAGACTGACACTGGTTGAGTCCTGTCTGGTAGTGGAAAACTTCCTGAGGTTGGAGAGAGGTGTTTGCAGAGTGGGGATATGTACACCAGCGAAGGGCCCCTGTGCGATGCACAGAAAGATCGTCTGAGGGGGATATGTTCACTCTGCAAGGACATTAACGGTTATGGGGGGAAAAGGGCTCGTGTCTTTCTGTGTGTCTGATCAGCATATGTCGGGACCGTGGCATGTCCCTGAAGATAATCTCCCATCCACAGGAATGGTAGTATAATTCGGGTAAGCGTTGTTCTCTGAACAACGTAGAAAAAGGATTTATAAGAATGGTAAAATGGGAGCTTTGGAATTGTTATGGTCAGGGATAGCGTCCATGTTTGAAAGCCATGCGGCTTCCTTTGTCTAGTTTACAGGGGACAGGAAAACGTACACGCTGTCCCTGCCCAGACACGCCCATAAGACTTCCCTAGCCATTATTCATTGGTTGTTAGTATAAATTAATTTCCTGTGTGGAGGTCATTTCCTGTGTGGAGGTCATTTCCTGTGATGTCATTTACCATGAAGGAAGCGATTGGCTGTTGGGGTCATGGTTTCCTGTTTGACATTGCTTTTGTTGTCTATGAATGAAAAGCCAAGTGCGGTGCTCGTGGAGGCAGTCGTGCGATGGAGAGAACGTAAGCTGTGATTATGTCTGTTTACTTGGGGATATGCTGAAAATAGAGTGTAGGTAAGATCGGGGCCGATTCTAGGGTCACAGGCGCCTGAGTGCAGAAATATTTCTGGCACCCCCACATGGGCGTCATCATTTTACTAACCCCTCCCCTTTACAAATGTTTCTATGGCAATGACTCAACCACAGAGACGCTCCCCCCACAAAGTCTTCATTAACCTGGGATCCTTACATGCATGATCTCTTAACAATAAACATAATACAGGAAGAGAAGCAGAGTACTTTATTGGGAGCTGGAGGGGGGTCTCTGTGATGGACAGAGCGCTTCTGTTAGAGAGTCTGTTGGATGTTCTGCGCCCCCACCTCTGCAGGCGCCTGTGTGCAATGCACCCTGTGCACCCTGCCTAGGATCGGCCCTGGGTAAGATGCATTATACCATTAGACTGACTGTGTACTTATTAGCACAGGAGATATGGTTTACGCACAGTGTACAGCCATATTTCCATGTCAGAAGAAACAAGAAACATCGGTCAGGTCGGTGAATCCAGATAAATGAGTGAGTGAAGTGAATTGAAGGACTCCTCTCAAGGGTGATAGCCACGGCACGCCCACCGCACAAACTGCAAAAAGGAAGAAACGGCTGCACTACAAGATGATGAGTCCTTAATTGATCCATCCAAGTGGCACACCACAGGCAACACGACAATCAAGGCAGACATGTTTCACACAGTATCATGTGCTTAATCATTGCCAATGATTAACAGGTTGACTATTTAGTGTCCCTGAGTCTGGGGCAGAAGACACTAAGCAGTCAATGCTGGTTTGGGCACAAATCTGTATCCAGGTCCTGGGTTCCCAGAGTGTGTTTTTGGGGAGACATGGGCCAAAATCTGAAAAAAAAACACTTAAAAGGTCCCCCAGGCACACACCTGCCAAAGAACAGAGCCCCTTTAAAAGTCAGGGCCTAAAGTCAGTAGGCAAGAAGCTACCCTGCAGTGCTCTCCAAAAGTCAGAATACATTTTTGATAGGATTTTTATAGGTTGTCCCTGGAAGTAGAGCTTATACTATTAACTATCAAAAAATGTATTCCACGTCTGAAGACTGTAGCTTGTGTTAAATATCCAATGCGAAATGTAATATCTCATGCCAATCAAAGTGCATAACATACAGTATACTGTATTGTTGTATTGTTTTATGTTACGTGCATGCATATAATTTGTAAGTGAAGTGTTAAAGGTCACAGCATGTGCATAAGACTGTATAGCTGGGTTTTGAGGCCGTCTATCTAAACTAAGTGAAAAAAATATGTGGACGGCGCTAATAAAGTGAATAAATGAACAGCTTAACATTTTCATTATTATATTATTTCCTAGAACAAGACACAACTCTTGGGCAAAAAATTGCTCACAACCCCAAATTGCTATAGTGCTAAACATATCCTTCCATATATATTGTACACCGTTCCCTCCAAACTTTCTCCAGTAATGTACACTCCGCCTCGTGATCTTATAATGAAATGCTCACTCAGCAGGAACCCAGTGACCTTTTTTATATACGTGCTTGTTGCCATGAGACTCTATAAAAAGGTCACTGGGTTTATGGCAAGTGAGAATTTTGTTTTAAGATAGTGAGGTGGAATGTAGATTGCTGGAATAAGTTTGAAGGGAACGTTGTGGTACACGAGGTACTTATTGAATGTGTATATATGGACTTATATGTTTAGTGCTATAGCACCTTGGGGTTGTGAGCTATTTTTTGTACAAGAGTTGTGACACATTTTAGGAAAGTATATGTTCTTTAAAACTTAAAGTTTTGTTTATTTATTCACCATATTAGCGCTGTCCACATTATTTGTTTATAACGCAAGTGCATCAGAGGAAGGTACTTATCTTATAGTGGCTGCTAGGAATGGATAATATTTTTGCTTTTTGTTGGTTTTTGTTTGTTTTGGTTCATGTATTTTTAAGTTTTGGGGTATTCCATTAAGTGTAGATACACTAAATTACCAAAAGTACTGTGACACCTGGCTTTACATGCACATAAACTTTAATTGCATCCCAGTCTTAATCCGTAGGGTTCAATAATGAGTTGGACCACCTTTTACAGCTTCAAGTCTTCTGGGAAGGCCGTCCACAAGGTTTAGGAGTGTGTCTATGGAAATATTTGACCAGTCTTCCAGAAGCACATTTGTGAGGTCAGGAACTGATGTTGGAGAGAAGGCCTGTTTTGCAGTCTGCATTCTTATGCCGCGTACACACGATCGGACATTCCGACAACAAAACCATAGATTTTTTTCCGACTGAATGTTGGCTCTAACTTGTGTTACATACACACGGTCACACAAATGTTGTTGGAAATTCCGAACGTCAAGAACATGGTTACATACAACACTATGACGAGCCAAGAAAATGGAAGTTCAATGATTCCGAACATGCGTCAAATTAATTCCGAGCAGGATTTTTGTGCGTCGGAATTGGCTACAGACGATCAGAATTTCCGACAAGAACATTTGTTGTTGGAAAAATTTAAAACCAGCTCTCAAACATTTGTTGGCGAAAATTCCGACATCAAATGTCCGATGGAGCCTACACACAGTTGGAATATCCAACCGTGTGTACATGGCATAATTCAACTAAAAGGTGTTTTATTGGGTTGCAGTTAGGACTCTGTGCAGGCCAGTCAAGTCCCCCCACCCCAAACTCGCTCATCCATGTCTTTTTGAACCTTACTTTGTTCACTGGTCCAAATAATTTTATGGAGGGGGGATTATGATGTGCGGTTGTTATTCAGGGGTTTGGCTTGGCCCCTGAGTTCCAGTAAAGGGAACTCTTAAGGGGTCAGCATACCAAGACATTTTGGACAATTTCATGCTTCTGCAACTTTCTGAGAACACTTTGGGGTTGGCCCTTCCAACATGACCGCGCACCAGTGCCTGACCTTACAAATGCGCTTCTAGAAGAATGGTCAAATATTCCCATAGACACACTCCTAAACCTTGTAGACAGCCTTGCCAGAAGAGCTAAAGCTCTTATAGCAGCAAAGGGTGGGCCAACTCAATATTGAACCCTACAGACTAACACTGGGATGCCATTAAAGTTTGTGTGTGTAAAGGCAGGTGCCCCAATACTTTTGGTAATTCTGGGGGTCACTTACGAAAGGCAAATCTACTTTTCACTACAAGTGCAAATTACAACTGCAAAGTGCACTTGGAAGTGCAGTCGCTGTAGATCTGAGGGGACGATCTGAAATGAGGGGAAGCTCTGCTGATTTTATTATCCAATCATGTGCAAGCTAAAATGCTGTTTTTTTATTCTCCTTGCGTGTCCCCCTCGGATCTACAGTGACTGCACTTCCAAGTGCACTTTCAGTGCAATTTCAAGTGCACTTTGAACTTGTAGCGCAAAGTGGATTTGCCTTTCGTAAATAACCCCCATTGTGTATCTATTTGTAACTGAACTAAGTGCTGAGAATTTTTTTTATCTTACTTGCTCTAGATTTCCTTCCTTACAGGCACCTTTCCTCCACTTTCCCCCGCTACATATAAATCAATGCAAGCAGCTGCCAGCTTTTGGATCAGGTGCATTCTGAAACTGCGCAGCGGAGAGAAATTCCTCTGCCATAGGTGACACTCTTGTTCAATCTGGCTTTCATACATGATCAAACTCTGTGATTACTTGAGGTCAGTAAATTGTTTGCTCTATAAATTGCTGTTTTATAGACGTCTTACTGACAGGAAGTCATTTTTTAAATTAAGAGTTCTTTTCAGTGCACTCTTACGAAAGGCCAGATTGCTAGAATCAATAATAATCAGCTGAACAGCAACAAAATTAATGAGCCTCATACTACGATCTAAAGTAAATATACTCAGCGTGCTCTTCATTAACCTGTGCTGTTTTGCATTTTAATTGTAATTGATTAAAAGTGTGATGTTACTTTCACTTACCATATTTTGATAATAGTAATTACTAATTCTGATTCCGTTTCAACAAACCTGATTAACAATATTGTTCTGTAAAGTGGCAAAATGAATCATCCACTGTGGCATTATGTTTGGCTTTTATGCTAGATTACCCTATTTTCACAGGTTATTTAATGGAAAAGTGTTAAAGATCGCTGTCAGTAAGTATTATTTGTACATACCAGTTACATTTGTTTATTGGTTAATGCATTGAGTGATTCAGCAAGGTGAACGTAATTAACTAGCGCAATTTTTCCCTATGGATCATTCAAAATTAGGAAGAAAAGGTAGCCAATACATCCATATAAATAACCATTATAGTGGAAGAATGTTCTCTTCTTAGGGCATCTACCATTACGCTCTAGTACACGTTATTCTCTGTAGAGGCTGTCCCGTGAGATTTGTAAGAGTGACACCCTTATTAGCCCAGATGCAGGTATGCTCAGTAAACAATGTCTGTGAATGAACTTATTGCAGATGATCAATTAACAAAGACGCATGGGAACAATCGTTTATTGTGGAGAATGTCCAGCACAAAGATTATTTTAAGCAGAATATAAAATAAAAACTGTAGAGAATACATTTAATAAACAGAGCCAAAAAGAAATCTTTTCGTTACCTATACTTGGAAAAATATAATTTTCAGAAATGTTCATTGTATACATTCCTACACTGGCATACAACATATTTAACTGGTTAAGACCCGGACCAATATGCAGGTTAAGGACCTGGCCTCTCTTTGCGATTCGGCACTGCATCGCTTTAACTGATAATTGCGCGGTCGTGCGACGGGACTCCCAATCAAAATTGGCATCCTTTTTTCCCCACAAATATAGCTTTCTTTTGGTGGTATTTGGTCACCTCTGTGGTTTTTATTTTTTGCAATATAAACAAAAATAGAGCGTAAATTTTGAAAAAAATTCAATATTTTAAACTTTTGCTATAATAAATATCCCCCAAAAATATATATAGTTTAGGCCGATACATATTCTTTTACATATTTTTGATTAAAAAAAACGCAAAGCGGCGATCAGCGATTTTTTTCATGACTGCGACATTATGGCGGACCCACCGGACATTTTTGATACATTTTTGGACCATTGTCATTTTCACAGCGAAAAGTGCTATAAAATGCACTGGTTACTGTGAAAATTACACTGGCAGTGAAGAGGTTTACCAGGAGGGGGCGCTGTAGGGGCTAAGTGTGTACTACAGAGTGTTCTTACTGTGGGGGGGGGCGTGGCTGTGCATGTGACGTCACTGATCATCATTCCATAACACAGGGAACAGACGAGCACTGACAGCCACAGTAGGAAGCACAGGGAGAGGTTTGTTTACACTTACCTCTCCCTGTTCTTCAGCTCTGTGACTGGATCGCGGAACACCGGCGGCGATTGGGTCCGCTGTTCCTACGGGGATGGTCACGGAGGAGAGGACTGGTTCGCAAGCGTTTCCCTGGCTGCGTGACCCATGGCTGGGCTCTTAAAGGGGACGTACATGTACGCCCTTGTGCCCAGCCGTGCCATTTTGTCGACTTATATCATCGCGCGGCTTAAGTGGTTAAAAGTTTATTTTTTTTTCCATTATTAATTTGAATGTCTGCTCACTGCCCAATTCATAAATTTCAGTGGAGTCAAGACTTTTAAACATCAGATTCACATTTGCGCTTGTTTTATTTAAAGCAGAGCTCCACCCAAAAGGGGAAGTCCTTAAGGACTTGCTCCCTGCTGCTTTTGAACAATTGGCACTATTGAGTATGGGGGGGGGGAGTGCTTTGGCGATCGGAAGCGGAAATTCTCCTCCCTCCTTCCCCCCCCTGCAGTCTTCTGGGATGCTGACAGGTCCCAGGAGACTGCATCCACCATTCGTGCATTGCGCAGTGGGCACCCAGGTGTGAAGCCGCAAGCTGTCATATCCAGGTGCCTATAGTGATGATGCCAGTGCCGGGGACCGAAGACAGAGGGTAAGACTGACTGGGGTGATCACACCACTGGATCCTGGGACAGGTGAGTGGCTGTTTTTTAAAGGTCAGCAGCTACAGTTTTTGTAGCTGCTGACTTTTATTTTTTCGACAGGTGACTGGAACTCTGCTTTAACTTACACAAAACAAAAAGCATCAAAAACAAGTCTCAGCAGCATCCACAAGTTCACTTTAATGCAGGCCCCGCAGCAAGCAGTATGCTTTTCTTTACCTTCACTCAGGGGCAAGGAGTGTTATCCATATGTAAGCTCAGAGTGCAATGAAAGGAAGGTGAATAACTCACACACTATACATTGACATTTTATTTATTTTTATTAAAATGTTTTAAAAATGCACAATGGTACACTGCACTGCCATTCATTTTAAATTACACCCCAATGTATCTGCCTTACATTGCACCACAGCACAGCACAGCACAACACATATTGGGGGTTATTTACAAAAGGCAAATCCACTCTGCACTACAAGTGCACTTGAAAGTGCAGTCTCTGTAGATATGGGGGGGGGGGCATGCAAGGAAAATAAAAAATAGCATTTTAGCTTGCACATGATTGGATGATAAAATCAGCAAAGCGTCCCCTCATTTTAGAGCTTCCCCTCAGATCTACAGCGATCTACAGCAATTGCACTTACAAGTGCACTTACAAGTGCACTTTCAAGTGCATGCACTTGTAGTGCAAAGTGGATTTTCCTTTAGTAAATCAACCCCATAATGTACATGTGGGTTGGTGATGTGGCAGGCAGAAAACACACGGAGTTCAGGTGCAGTAATAGGAATATATTGTAACATGAGTCGAGCAATACACAACAGGCCCGGTGGGAAGGCAACCAGACCGGGAGTACTCACAAGTTGTAACAGTGATGGGACAGTAGACTGGAGACTAAAAGGTAGAAAAAACATCTACCATGAGGAGCAGAATGCAGCATGGCTGGTCAATATCCAAAGGGGAAGCTTCCCAGAGGTTTGTAGTGGTCCCTGCACTTTCCCTACTCTCCTGGAACATTTCCCTGGCTCTGTGAACTGTCCCTGTCAGACAGGTGTACTATACTATATTTTTTTACATTGCTGCCCAAAAGCCCATCTGGGGAACCTTTCTCTTCTTTGCAAATCCAGGGCGAGTAGCTTAATTATGCTCTCTATGGGCCAGATTCAGGTAGATGAGAGTATCTTTCCTCTGGAGTAACGCTTCTCATTTACGTTACTCTGAAGACCCTTTCAGCGCAAGTCCTGTAATTCACATAGCAGTTGCGCGTAAACTTGCGCCAGAGTAACGATAATGCGCTGGCGTAACCCGACGCAAGTGGAACTGGGTGTGATCATATGTAAATGATGGGCGGAGCCCAGCGCAGAGGCTTACGTTCAGCGCATCATCCACGGAGCATGCGCAGTGAGTGCGGCTCCACTCGCCCCCTTGTGCGCATGCTCACAACTTCCGTCGGCACCACTTCCTGGGAAACGTCAGCGCAATGCGTTCCGCTGGTCGCTTAAAAGCGCTGGCGGAAACGCCATTCCGGCGCAAAAGTAGTTCCATTTCCCCCCACCCCAGGGAAGATACTTTTGCCCTGTAATGGCTGCTCCCGCTGCCCCCAGAGAGAGGAGGAACCTAAATTATAATGCCCAGGAGGTCACAGTGATAATATCGGCTATGGAGGCATTTAATGATTTTCTCCATGGTAAAAAAAGCAGGAAGACCAGCCGGGAGAGAAAGCAGGCCATCCTGGACACCATAGCTGCCAGGGTCAATGTGCTGGGGTACTCCACCCGGAGTGCTTCAGACATTGGTAAAAAAATCAATGACCTGCGGCGCAAGGTGAGGGGCAAGGTGTCCACCATTAGGAGCCATGAGAGGGGCACAGGTGGTGGTCCCCCATGTCCTGTCACCCTGACCGCGGAGGAGGAGGTGGTCGCCCGCTGCCTGGACAGGGAGCAGTTGGAGGGGGTCCCAGGCTATGATTCCGTAGAGGAAGGCTCCAGGACAGGTAAGTGATTTTTACCCCCTTTTTGGTGTGTTGCATGTGGGGGGGGGTGGGTACATGTGCCAAGTGTGTGGGACCACCAACATGTGTCTGCTTTGTGTCATCCACAGATGACGGTGCTGGGCCATCTCGTGCCGGCCAGTCCACCCCAACCCCCCAACGGGATGCTGAAGACGAGGCCCTGGGTGCTGGAGACACCGAGGTGGAGGAGGAGAGTGCCCACACCACTTCAGCAGAGGTGGTTGTGGAGGAGCCTGTCCCTGAACAGGAGTTCATTTTAATGTTGGAGGAGTCCTCCTCCTCTGCAGGGCCCTCTGTGATCCCCTCCCCCATCCTAGGTAGCCCCTCAAGGGCGACTCCATCCCCACGGGGACAACCTTCCTCTGCCCCCAGGAAGGCCACCCGGAAGACCAGGGGGGTGTGTGATTTGGTCGAAGACCAGGTGCTTTTGGACCACGCGAAACAGACCCAGCAAATGGGGGAGATGGCTGGCCACCTAGACAGGGTCGCAGACAGCCTGGGCTCTATGTCACAGCTGCCCAGTCGCGTGCAGGGCGTTGTGACCAGCCTGGGGGAGGTGCAGGCTGATATCCGGCACTTGACAGCAGCTGTTCGAGACAACACTGCTGCCATTCGGGAAGAGGGGAGGCAGCGGCAACGTGACCAGCGGCATCAGATCACCCGCCAGCTGAGGATGCAGGCCCAAACAAATTTGTATCTGAGCCGTATCGCTGTGGCATTGGAGGGCATGCAGCCAACAGCTCCCAGGAGTGGCCCACCCGGGGATCAGCCTCCTCCTGATGCCCCACCACCCACTCCCTCCAGGCAGATGAGGAGCCCGAGAGTGCCCCCAAGGAGGAGCCCCCGTCATCCCAGATGAGGGTTTTTTGTTTTTTTGGTTGTTATATATTTTTGTTTATACTCAGGACATGAGTTTATTTATTTTATTTATTATTATTGTTTATACTCAGGACATGAGTTTTTGTTAATTTTTTTGGTTCTCAGGTTATGAGATTTTATTTTTATTTTTTGATACTGCACACGTTGCAGTGTGAATGGTGTGTGAATGTGAGAGGGTGGCACTCCTGAAAGTAAGGGGTGTCACCCTCGGCCGTGGTGGTGAAGTTAACCCCACGGCTGAATGAATGACGTGTGAAAGGTGTGTGAATGGACAGTGACATCATTGGGGCCTTGACGCGGCGTTACTGCTCCCAACTCCTACATGCTGGACTTGGGCTAATCCAATGCGATGTGCATGTGATGTGTGTGATCTAGGGACATCAGTGGTGTACACGCGTGCATTGTCTGTGTGATTAATGTTTTGGGTTAGTGTCCAAAGATGCCTACGGCGAGGACCCTCCTGACTGCTCTTCCATCAGCAGACTGGGTGTCCTCTGCCAGGTGGGGACTGTGTGGGTCGGGGGTCAGGTCATCACGTATGTCAATCTCTAGGCCTTTTTTCATAGCAAAGTTATGTAGTATGCAACATGCAGCGATGATCTGACACACAAAGGTAGGGGAATACAATAGGGTCCCCCCGGACTTATCCAGGCAGCGGAAACGGGACTTCAGGAGCCCAAATGTTTGCTCCACCACTGCACGGGTTTTGATGTGTGCTTCATTGTATTTTCTCTCTCCTCTGGTTTGGGGGTTCCGGAAAGGAGTCATTAGATGGGGTCCCAGTGCATATGCAGAGTCACCTGTAAGGTAAAAGACAGGAGAATGTTAGTCATGCATGTGCGATTTCTGTTGTGCATGACGGGAGGGGATAGTCATGCCTGACTCCCATGTCACTCACCAACCAGCCAGCTGTCCCCATACATGTTCTGTTCGAATTCTGCTGGGATGGGACTCTGACGGTATATGAAGCTGTCATGGCTGGACCCGGGGTGTTTGGCACGGACGTGCCATATGAGGCGTTGGGCATCGGCTATCACCTGTACGTTGATGGAATGCCAATGCTTCCGATTGCGGTATATGTGCTCTGTGGCACTGGGGGGCTGGAGGGCCACATGTGTGCAATCAATGGCCCCGATGGTGCGTGGGAATCTGGCAATGTTGTAGAAATCTGTCATTGCCTTCAGCCGCAGCTCCTCAGTGGTGGGTCTGATGAACTGGTTGGACATGCGTCTGAGGATTGCAGGGACAACCTGGTGCACACATCTGCTTATGGAGGACTGTGACATCCCAGCCACCACTCCACTTGTACGCTGGAATGATCCACTGGCAAGGAAATGAAGTGTTGCCAGGACCTTCACCAGTGGCTGCACTGCTTGTGATCGGTGTGTCTTGCTGGTGATGTCACCCTGCAGGGTTGTGGTTAGTTCAAGTATTGCATCTGGGCTGAATCTGAAGAGGCGATACACCTCCTCATCCCCCATGCCAAAGAGGTTCATACGAGTGCGGTATATCCTCTCACGTGCCCGCCTCCTCCGTAGCGAGGGACCCAGTACTAGTCTTAGGACCACGAGTGCCCCTGGCATGTTGGCACACAGAGGTGTTGTCCTTGCTAGTGTTGTTGTTCAGCTTGCTAGTTTCGTTGGTAACGCTGCTGTAGCTGCTCTCCTGCTGACCTGTGACCGTCTGGAGTAAAGATAAAGCAGCCTTTTGTAGAAATAACTTTGCGCCGGACGGACCAGATACGCGCGGCGCATGTAGCCAGCGTATGGTGCTAATCCGATTGTGAATTGGGAAAAATACCTCATTTGCATATTTGCATGGGAAATCAATAGGCGCGACTGATGCGCCCAGCGAAAATAAGCGCTGACGATACTCTGGCGTCGGAACGTTCCGCCGGTCGCAAATGACCCGTTATTGGGCGCATCTAGTTTGGTGGGTACGGGCACATAGAAAAGACGGCGCATCATCACAGTTACGCGGCGCATATCCAAATACTCCAGCGCAAGTGTTCGTGAATCTGGCCCTATATGTGTCTTTTTTCTTTCGTATACACATTGGGGGCCAAACCCCCCCCCCCTCCCCTGACACATGGAGATTGACACTAATTGCATGTTTTTCCATGTCCGGCTTAACCCCTGCATGCCTAACCCATTACCCACATCTCTGGTGTATAATGCATCAGCTTTGTTTTTAGGCTTTCAGAAGGTTTAATTCACCTTCTGTTCCGGGGGGACTATATCTCGAAATCCCCCCTTTTTTTGCTCGCTTCGGAAGTAACTGCACACAGACTTCTGTATTCTAGCATGTCCCAATACTTCAATCGACTATATGTCCTATCAATTTATATTCCACAAGCTTGGGGTTTCTAGCCATGGTATCAACACGCTTTTTATGTGTAAACACTACCTTTAATATGCTTGTATAGTATGTATAATATCCCCCTCCCCCTTTTTTGGACGTTAACTGTCACACATGGTTTTACAATGTAGTGTGGCCATTTGTGTTTCCCGGTGGGGCGTGACTTAGCCTTTCCACCCTCTTTTCACTAACTATGGGCCCGATGGGTGTTCTTCTGCAGGTGGCTGCCCCTCCGTTGCTTTTTTTTTTTTTACTTAATAATAAACATGTTACACTTACTTGCTCTTTGCAATGGTATTGCACAAAGCAGCTCTGATCCTCTTCAGTATAAGGTGGAGCTGGGGGGATATTGCAGTACTGAAGTTTTTTATCTTAATGCATATAATGCAAAAAAATTGTAAAACCTGTCCTTTTCAATCTGCAGCGCTGTATATTTGAATATGGCTACCTGGAGGTGCTGTGCACATAATGTGTACAGAATGTCCCCCAGAAACATAATTTCCTGCTTGTGTGATTGTCTCACGATTTTCCCAAAAGTCTGCACTAAGGCGCTTTGCTTAAAATAGCACCTGCAAAGCGCCTTGAAAGAGCATGTTCTTTCACTCTAGTGTAAAAGCCAAGGGCTTTCACACTGGAGCGGTGCGCTGGCAGGACGGTAAAAACAGTCCTGCTAGCTGCATCTAAAGCGCTCCTGCCCATTAAAATCAATGGGTAGCGACCCAAACCCCCGGCAAAGAGGCACTTTGCCAGCAGTTTAAACCCTTTTTTGGTCGCTAGCATGGGTTAAAATTGCACTGAAAAGCGCAGCAAAAATGACAGTAAAGCGCCGCTAAAAATAGCGCCACATTACCGCCAGCTCTGCTCAGTGTAAAAGCAGCCTAAGATACAAGTCAGATATCAGACATCCCCTGCAACAAAAATTTCATTTTTGGTTAGATTTTTTGGTGAGATACTTCCAATAGGAAATCACGTCTAAAGGGATGCAGACCCAGCAATTTTCCTCATTAAAGCCCTGCAGGTGCAGCAGCTGATTTGATCATTTTGAAACCACTCCCATACAAATGCACTTTCCACATGGATACAGACAAACACAGGGATTTCTTCAGAATAACAAAAAGTAGGAATCTGCAACAAAGTTTGTTAAAATCCTTGCAATGTACATAGATCACCCAGTGAGGAATGCTTTTTTCTTAACAAAAGTGGAGTTACGCTTTAGGGTAAAAAAAACTTAAGGATTTAGAACCACTATAATAAAAACCAAATAGACTGCAAGAGAAGTTGCACTTTGCAAGAAATGTTCCCCAGAGCTTAGTGAGTGTGGTGAAGTACTGCTTATGTTTATCATCCAATATTGTGTAAGCAAAAGTGCTGTTTTTTTTTTGTTTTGTTTTTCTTGCACGTTAAACTTCACCAGATTTTCTAAGTTCTGAGGAAAATTTCCTCGCAAAAGTGAACAGTCTATTTGCCTTTAGTAAATCAACCCCCTGATGTGGTAGTGTATATGATAACTAAGATTGCGTTGACACATTGTAAAAGCTATTTTATTCAACTAGAAATCCTCCGCTTATCGGATCCTTTAGTACACTAGGATGTATGTTCCTATATTAGCTCTCCTGACTCATGTGCAAAGCAAGCTCAGTTCAGGACAAGGGGGGTTATTTACGAAAAGGCAAATCCACTTTGCACTACAAGTGCTGTTTTTTTTATTTTCCTTGCATGTCCCCCTTTGATCTACAGTACCTGCACTTTCAAGTGCAATTTCAAGTGCACTTTGCATTTGTAGTTTGCACTTGTAGTGCAAAGTGGATTTGCCTTTTGTAAATAACCCCCTATGTGTATGCAAACTAACTAAATTACAGGCCGTGCTATTATTTGTAAAGGGTATGTCATCTCACCTCACAGAGTAAAGCAAGCACAAATTTGACAATTGTCAAAAATAAAAGTGCAGCGCAAATGTGAAGTCCATATGTCGAAAAAAACTGATGACACCTTGTGATGCAGAGGTGAGCAAATACCACCAAAAGAAAGCTCTATTTGTGGGGAAAAAAAGACGTAAATTTTGTTTGGTTGCAACGCCGCACAACCTCACAATCCTCAGAATCACAAAAAGTGCTCTGGTCAGGAAGGGGCAGGGGAATGCCGAAGTGCCAGAGTTCTCCCCTCCCTCCTTCTCTCTTTGTTTGTGTCCATCTAGAGCTAGTGTTCTGAGCATAGGTGTGTGTGTCTGTCCAGAATTGGTGTGTGAGCATAGGGCAGCTTGTCCAGCCTGACAGTGCTCAGAGGAGGGGCCGCTCCTCTTCCTGACACAAGGGTTCTAGTTTTCAGTGGCTGCTGAGTGCTGATGTGCAGGAATGAATTCCTCACACTGGGAATCTTTGATCCTGCACTCCACCCCCTCCCATCTCTATCTTGGGCTGCACAGAGAGAGAACAGCATTCAGTGTACTGTGTGCTGGGGGATGGCATTCCCAGCATCCCTTTACACGTGCTCTGGTCTGTCCCTGCCCTAGATGTTTTATGGCATGATAGATTGCATAGGATACACAGCCCCTGTCCCTTCCTGCGCCACAGTATTCCATCTACAGATGTGATGTATAATGAGATGTACCAAGAGCCCTTTCACACTGACAGTGTGGGGGTGTCGGCCGTAAAACGCCGCTAGTTTTACATCCGCTAGTTCTACATTTAGAGGGACATTTAACCCCCCCTAGCGGCCAAACAAAGCGTTCAAAGGTGCCAGTGCCGAGGCACTTTGCAGGCACTGCCCATTGATTTCAATGGGCAGGGGTGCTTTAGAAGCAGTGTATACACCGCTCCTAAAGCGCCTCAGAGAAGCTACTTGCAGGATTTGTTTGAAGTCCTGCCAGCACACTGCCCCAGTGTGAAATCATTCGGGCTCTCATACTGGGATTGCAGATGAGGCTTTTTTAGGGCAATGTATTTAATGCTAAAGCGGTGTGAAAGGGGTCTAATGGACCATCTCCTGTACTATGTCTGCAGTCACTGACCATCTTCTGTACTATGTCTGCAGTCTCTGACCATATCCTGTATCATGTCTTTAGTTTGTCTGGGGGCTCTTTCTAACAGACTCTCTAACAGAAGCTCTCTCTGTTCATCAGAGAGACCCCCCTCCAGGTCCCAATAAAGTACTCTGCTTCTCTTCCTGTATTTTTTATTTTTTATTGTTAAAGCGGAGGTGTCACAATTGGTACCTTTCAAGGGGGAGGGGGTGCAGATACCTGTATAAAACAGGTATTTGCACCACTTCGCACCCCTTCGCTTCAGCCCCCAGTCGTCCGCCCCCCCCTCCCCGAACACAGCGGGGACCAGTGAGGACAGTGCAGCACGACTCGCCTATGCGCAGTAGGGAACCAGGCAGTGAAGCCTCAGTGCTTCACTTCCCGATTCCCTCACCGAGGATGGCGGCGGGGGAAGCCGGGAGCCGTGCGGTAGCTCAGCTACGGCTGCCGAGGTTGCGGGCGACCTGGACAGGTAAGTGTCCATTTTTTAAAAGTCAGCAGCTGCAGTATTTGTTGGCTGGCTTTTGAAAAAGAAGTTACGATGAACCTCCGCTTTAAGAGATCATGTACGGATCCCAGGGTAATGAAGACTTTGTGGGGGAGCATCTCTGAGGTTGAGTCATTGCCATAGAAACAGTTGCAAAGGGGGGGAGATAGTTAAATGCCCATGTGGGGGCGCCAGAAATATTTCTGCACCCAGACCCCTGTGACCCTAGGATCGGCCCTGGGAAGGGGCAAATCCTTCCAGGGCTGAAGTAGATATACAGTATATACATTGATCAGCCATAATATTATGACCACCCGCCATAACGGGGGACCACATTCCCATAACCTGCAAGGTAGCGAGAATGGAGCCAGATGCCAGAGCCAATGTAATACCATGTGCATGTGCAGGAGTTACATCATTAGTAGTCGCTCAATGGTCAAAGAAGAGTGTCGCAGGTCCCAGAAGCAGTGGCATGTAGTGGGGGAGCACGTGGAGCTTGGACCTATCATCACTTGACCCCCTCCTCCATAAGACTTGATCTTATTGCAATGTATATTTCCCATTATACACACACACTTATCTTTACAATAGTCTTTTTATTGCAATTATTATAGGTAAACAGGAATTTACATTTTGTTATGAACTTGATATAGTACATTCAGTAGTACTCTAAACAGATGTGCTTATGGCAGAGAAAATACACATTCATTTAGCATTTTTACATCAGGGAAACATTATTACTGCCTTATCCATTGGAATGTCCAAGGGATTGTTCAATTTATAGCAATGAAATCTAATTTGCAATGTCAGGTGCTCAGTTATTGTGATGTATGATAGTGTTGTGGTTGTTGTGGTTCCTTAGTTTCACAAATGTCCTACCTATATCTCACACAGATAGCCTCATTATATGTCTATACAGGTAGAATTTTACCATGGTCACTTCCATTAGTCAAAGTCAAGACGGCAATTCACTGTAGTAACAGTGAGGCCTCGTACAAACGACCGAGGAACTCGTCGGGCGAAACACATCATTTTCTTTGTCGAGTTCCTTGTTAGGCTTGTCGACAAGCTTGCTTGGCGTACACACTGTCAAGACCAAATCTCCTCGTTCTCAAATGTGGTGACTTCAACACATACTACGGCAGGGGAAGTTCGATTCCACTGGCAAAAACCTTGGTGCTGCTTTTGCTAATCTCATGTTACTGCGTGTTAGGAAAAAGTTTGGTAAGAGACATTTGCACTTTTCAGCCTGTTACAGCGTGACAAATGTGCTATTTCCATTACAAATACTACTTTTACCAAAGGTGCACGGGTTTATTAGCATACACACGCTCGAGTTTCTCGTCGGAAACCAGCCCGACGAGAAACTGGACGAGCCAAATTCAACTCCCGTCAGAAAAAAAGAGAACATGCTCTCTTTTTGGTTTGTCGAGTTCCTCAACAGTTTCTTCGATGAAAAACGTACGTACGACCAGTTTCCTCGGCAAAACGCGGCTCCCAACAAGTTTCTTGCTGGATTCTGCAGAGGAAACCGGTCATGTGTACGCGGCCTGATGGTCAGCGCAGATGATTTCCAAGCTGCAGCAACTGTTTCCAATATGTATGTCAAAATTTAACAAAAATTTGAGTTCTTGAAAATGTCATCATTATGTTGTAAGGCAAGGAGAATAGTCTTATGGAAAATCAGATTATTTATTGCTTAGCATTAGAAAGAGAAATAAACATTTATTCGGCTCCATAGAAAAACAGAGATATGAAACCTAGTTCCAATAAATTATTTTATTAATTTTTCAACATTACAAAAAAATACTTGACCACAATAACATACACACATACAACATATATAGTCTCAAGATATACTTCCTTCTTAAAATGTTCTACATTCACTAATACTGGAGACAGAGAAATAGAAATAGAGAGAGAAAAAAGAAAAAAAGAAAAGGAAGGGGAATCAAGTTCCCATATAGGTGTCCGTTTATGAAGCAGTGAACAGCGGTGATCCCTGGGATCACCACTGATCACAGCCCATAAACAGTTTATGAAAAAGTGATAATCGGGGGGAGAAGTGTTTGAATTTGTTCTCCCGCCAATTATCTCTACACACAGTGAAGTCTCATAGACTGACACAGAAACGGCCAGTTTATGAAGCTGTGATCTGAGCACTTCACTGGCGATCTGTGTCAGAATTCACACTCCCCGCTTCACCAGCTCAGAGCTGGTGAAGCGGGAAGTGAAGAGGGAATCCCGGGTGTTCTGAGGAGGAAGGAGGAAGATTTTTAACTACCTTCTACCTCGTTCAGACCCCCAACACTGTAACCATGTCCCCCTGTAATATTTATGTGTATACATATATATACATACATATTTATAATGTGTACATGTTCATATATATAATGTGTGTGTATATACATGTATATATAGTGTATATGTGTGTATACATATATATATTATGTAGGGGGACTCGGATAGGGGGATATTTTATCACTGCTCTCCGTATTTCAGTGAATTTCTGGTACAGTAATCTCGTGAAGTCTCATGAGATTTCAGTATCAGGGGCCGTTCTCCACTGTTTGAAGCGTTGGTAGATCACTTCACTCCTCCAAGGGTAAGCGATCTTCTCCGCTTCATAAACAGGCACACAGAGGAGAAAAATCTTCACTGTGAATTTTAAGTGTATACTTAATGTGTACAAACAGTAAAAAAAAATCTACTATTAGACTTAAGGCCTAACAATCCTATTGCTTTATCCCTAAAGTGCAAGTGCATACTACCACACATATATTAAGGGGAAATAAGGGGAAGAGCGACACAAAAAAAAGAAGACGGGGGGAGGAAAGATAGAGGGGGGCAGGGCCGGACATCCCATCCCTCCTACTCCCCATCATTCCCTCCCACCTCACCTCCACCATGATCCCCTAAATCCCTGTATTCTCTCCATCCCCTCCAAATCCCATCATATCTTGGCTTAGAGTCAGTATGGAAGGATCACAGTTCCTCCATTATTCTAATTCTATCTATTTCCTGTAACCACTCTCCCATCGAGGGTGCTTCTTTATTCCTCCAATTCCTTGGTATTAGTGCCTTGGCTCCATTCAATAGGTATGGAACCAAGGAACCTCTATATTTTTTTCTGGATAACCTAGTAGTGTGGAACAGACAGTCCCATGGGTCATATTTTATCTCATGTCCACTTATTTTCTTTATCAGGACCAATATTTCCCTCCAGTATATTTGTATCGAAGGGCAGTGCCACCATATATGGGCAAAAGTTCCCTCCATCCCACAATCTCTCCAACATAAGGGTGATGCCTCTCTATTTATTCTATGAAGTTTTGTTGGGACATAATACCATTTAGCGAAAGAGAGAGGACACATATTGAGAACATAGTTAAGCTGCTCGCCCCGAAATTACAAAAAAGACAAAGAAGGGTTCCCCAAATGGGCTTTTAGGCAGCAATATAAAGAATATAGAAGTATGTATAGGTTATATAAAGCAGTATTTATTGCCAAAATCCCCGGTAACCACATGAGTTGGAACAAATTGGAACATTTGTATAAATGAAATAAAATAAAGGTCAACATTCCTGAATACAGTGTGCATAGAAAATACATATACAGTTTTGTATCGTTGAGCCCCGACGCGTTTCGACCAATGCGGTCTCTTCAGGGGGCAAAAATGTTTCTAGAAAATAATAATATTAAGGTATGAATTCAAAGTAAGTACATAACATCATATAAAACAGTAAAATGGTATACTGATATAGTTACCACTGAATCAAGAAATGGATAACATAAAAAGCCGCTGTGAGGTCCGGAGGGGCCTGACTGCCCCCGCCCATCCAAAGCGGCGGAGGGGCCTGCCCCAGGGAACCTACAAGGAGCCACACAAAGAGCATCCGCCAGGAGCAACGGAGGGGCAGTCACCTGCAGAGGAACACCCACAAAGCCCATGATTAGTGGAAATGATTATTTCGGGTAGATTGGTTAAAAAGTTAATTGCTGGTTTACAGCCAATTAATGTGTAGGTACATATATTAGGGTAATATAGTGGTACAGGGGCTGAGGGCAAGTGCCAATTGCCAACACATATAGGGAGAGTAAAGGCATACTTAGGGGTCCAATACGAGTAAGATAGTTGGGAGTATGAAATTAAGTGGGAAATTGCTGTAATGAGAATCAGTGAATACAAGTGAATGAGATAGTGAGTGTAAACTAATAAGGTGGGCGATTGTCAAAATAAGACAGACCAATAGTGAAATAAGTGTGTGAAATAAGAGTGAAAGTTGAAGTGAAAAACAATATGGTGAGAGTGAAATAAAAAATAGGAAGGTGGATGATTAGTCCCTCAATAAGATGGGGGATGGTGTGAGTGAGTGTGGTGAAGAGTGAAAGGATCTTAAAAAGCATGAATGAGTGAGATATTTACCTGATAAGATCAAGGGTAGAGGTTGGATAAAGTAATTATGGAACCCAGACAGCAGTTATGCATTCTAGGAATGGACACAATGCCAGAAAATAGGGACAGAGATGCATTAGCATCCAATCTGGCCTACATGGAACCTTGTGATGGTTCCCTGATGAGCTGCTCCCTATATATGCCCCTTAGTGGGTGTGGTGATCAGATGATCACATGCAGGTGGACTGCCTCCCTCCATTGAGCCATGGGGAGGCTTATGGCCGCCGAAATGGCAGCCCACGTGTGGCTTCCTCGGCGTTCCTGGAGGGCTAAACCAGCCCCGACAATGTCGTCATCCCCGACATAGCAACGCGGCGTCAAAACGCTGCACGCACGCCCAGGAGCGTGCTTGCGCGCTGCGCCGCGGCTTGAACGGGGAGGATCCAAGGAACACCACCAGCTGGGAAAAGCTCAATGGGGTGTCTGGGGACTGGCTCCAGCACCCCACGAGCAATGGGAAGGGGGACAGGAAATGTCCCCCCTCCCCCAGCCGGGAAGTAACCGAGGGCCCGGTCCCATCCCCCATGAGGGTGGGGGGGGTTGGCCATTCCCCGCCGGAAAGAACAAGCGGCCATAATACATTATAAAGACCATATGTGACAGTTGACATCCATATACTGAACTTCAAAAAAAGGGAAGGGGGTATTTTATACAGGCATATTATATAGATAATGTATAGACATAAATAGCGTGTTAGTACCATGGCTATAAACCCCAAGCTTATTGGATATGATTTAATTAGGACAAATATTCGGTAGGAGTATTTGAACATGCTAGAATACAGAAGTCTGTCCTGCAATTACTTCCGAAGCGAGCAAAAGAGGGGGGATTAGGGGTACAGTCCCCCCAAAAAAAACAGAAGGAAAAATAATAATGATAAACCTTCTGAAAACCTCAACACCAAGCTGATGTATGATGCACCAGAAATGTGAGTCATGGGTTGGGTATGCAGGGGGTCTTGCAGTTACTTCTGAAGCGAGCAAAAGAGGGGGGATTAGGGGTACAGTCCCCCCAAAACACAGAAGGAAAAATAATAAACCTTCTGAAGACCTCAACACCAAGCTGATGTAAGATGCACCAGAAATGTGAGTCATGGGTTGGGTATGCAGGGGTTGAAGCTGAACATGGAAAAACACACAATTAATGTCAATCTCAATATGTCAGGGGAGAAAGGGGGGTTTTAGCCCCCAAGTGTTAATGCGAAAGAGAGAGGACACATATTGAGAACATAGTTAAGCTGCTCGCCCCGAAATTACAAAAAAGACAAAGAAGGGTTCCCCAAATGGGCTTTTAGGCAGCAATATAAAGAATATAGAAGTATGTATAGGTTATATAAAGCAGTATTTATTGCCAAAATCCCCGGTAACCACATGAGTTGGAACAAATTGGAACATTTGTATAAATGAAATAAAATAAAGGTCAACATTCCTGAATACAGTGTGCATAGAAAATACATATACAGTTTTGTATCGTTGAGCCCCGACGCGTTTCGACCAATGCGGTCTCTTCAGGGGGCAAAAATGTTTCTAGAAAATAATAATATTAAGGTATGAATTCAAAGTAAGTACATAACATCATATAAAACAGTAAAATGGTATACTGATATAGTTACCACTGAATCAAGAAATGGATAACATAAAAAGCCGCTGTGAGGTCCGGAGGGGCCTGACTGCCCCCGCCCATCCAAAGCGGCGGAGGGGCCTGCCCCAGGGAACCTACAAGGAGCCACACAAAGAGCATCCGCCAGGAGCAACGGAGGGGCAGTCACCTGCAGAGGAACACCCACAAAGCCCATGATTAGTGGAAATGATTATTTCGGGTAGATTGGTTAAAAAGTTAATTGCTGGTTTACAGCCAATTAATGTGTAGGTACATATATTAGGGTAATATAGTGGTACAGGGGCTGAGGGCAAGTGCCAATTGCCAACACATATAGGGAGAGTAAAGGCATACTTAGGGGTCCAATACGAGTAAGATAGTTGGGAGTATGAAATTAAGTGGGAAATTGCTGTAATGAGAATCAGTGAATACAAGTGAATGAGATAGTGAGTGTAAACTAATAAGGTGGGCGATTGTCAAAATAAGACAGACCAATAGTGAAATAAGTGTGTGAAATAAGAGTGAAAGTTGAAGTGAAAAACAATATGGTGAGAGTGAAATAAAAAATAGGAAGGTGGATGATTAGTCCCTCAATAAGATGGGGGATGGTGTGAGTGAGTGTGGTGAAGAGTGAAAGGATCTTAAAAAGCATGAATGAGTGAGATATTTACCTGATAAGATCAAGGGTAGAGGTTGGATAAAGTAATTATGGAACCCAGACAGCAGTTATGCATTCTAGGAATGGACACAATGCCAGAAAATAGGGACAGAGATGCATTAGCATCCAATCTGGCCTACATGGAACCTTGTGATGGTTCCCTGATGAGCTGCTCCCTATATATGCCCCTTAGTGGGTGTGGTGATCAGATGATCACATGCAGGTGGACTGCCTCCCTCCATTGAGCCATGGGGAGGCTTATGGCCGCCGAAATGGCAGCCCACGTGTGGCTTCCTCGGCGTTCCTGGAGGGCTAAACCAGCCCCGACAATGTCGTCATCCCCGACATAGCAACGCGGCGTCAAAACGCTGCACGCACGCCCAGGAGCGTGCTTGCGCGCTGCGCCGCGGCTTGAACGGGGAGGATCCAAGGAACACCACCAGCTGGGAAAAGCTCAATGGGGTGTCTGGGGACTGGCTCCAGCACCCCACGAGCAATGGGAAGGGGGACAGGAAATGTCCCCCCTCCCCCAGCCGGGAAGTAACCGAGGGCCCGGTCCCATCCCCCATGAGGGTGGGGGGGGTTGGCCATTCCCCGCCGGAAAGAACAAGCGGCCATAATACATTATAAAGACCATATGTGACAGTTGACATCCATATACTGAACTTCAAAAAAAGGGGAAGGGGGTATTTTATACAGGCATATTATATAGATAATGTATAGACATAAATAGCGTGTTAGTACCATGGCTATAAACCCCAAGCTTATTGGATATGATTTAATTAGGACAAATATTCGGTAGGAGTATTTGAACATGCTAGAATACAGAAGTCTGTCCTGCAATTACTTCCGAAGCGAGCAAAAGAGGGGGGATTAGGGGTACAGTCCCCCCAAAAAAAACAGAAGGAAAAATAATAATGATAAACCTTCTGAAAACCTCAACACCAAGCTGATGTATGATGCACCAGAAATGTGAGTCATGGGTTGGGTATGCAGGGGGTCTTGCAGTTACTTCTGAAGCGAGCAAAAGAGGGGGGATTAGGGGTACAGTCCCCCCAAAACACAGAAGGAAAAATAATAAACCTTCTGAAGACCTCAACACCAAGCTGATGTAAGATGCACCAGAAATGTGAGTCATGGGTTGGGTATGCAGGGGTTGAAGCTGAACATGGAAAAACACACAATTAATGTCAATCTCAATATGTCAGGGGAGAACGGGGGGTTTTAGCCCCCAAGTGTTAATGCGAAAGAGAGAGGACACATATTGAGAACATAGTTAAGCTGCTCGCCCCGAAATTACAAAAAAGACAAAGAAGGGTTCCCCAAATGGGCTTTTAGGCAGCAATATAAAGAATATAGAAGTATGTATAGGTTATATAAAGCAGTATTTATTGCCAAAATCCCCGGTAACCACATGAGTTGGAACAAATTGGAACATTTGTATAAATGAAATAAAATAAAGGTCAACATTCCTGAATACAGTGTGCATAGAAAATACATATACAGTTTTGTATCGTTGAGCCCCGACGCGTTTCGACCAATGCGGTCTCTTCAGGGGGCAAAAATGTTTCTAGAAAATAATAATATTAAGGTATGAATTCAAAGTAAGTACATAACATCATATAAAACAGTAAAATGGTATACTGATATAGTTACCACTGAATCAAGAAATGGATAACATAAAAAGCCGCTGTGAGGTCCGGAGGGGCCTGACTGCCCCCGCCCATCCAAAGCGGCGGAGGGGCCTGCCCCAGGGAACCTACAAGGAGCCACACAAAGAGCATCCGCCAGGAGCAACGGAGGGGCAGTCACCTGCAGAGGAACACCCACAAAGCCCATGATTAGTGGAAATGATTATTTCGGGTAGATTGGTTAAAAAGTTAATTGCTGGTTTACAGCCAATTAATGTGTAGGTACATATATTAGGGTAATATAGTGGTACAGGGGCTGAGGGCAAGTGCCAATTGCCAACACATATAGGGAGAGTAAAGGCATACTTAGGGGTCCAATACGAGTAAGATAGTTGG
Source organism: Rana kukunoris (assembly GCA_029574335.1). NCBI lineage: Eukaryota > Metazoa > Chordata > Amphibia > Anura > Ranidae > Rana > Rana kukunoris. The sequence goes on from CM056049.1 coordinate 95,692,866, forward strand.
GAGTATGAAATTAAGTGGGAAATTGCTGTAATGAGAATCAGTGAATACAAGTGAATGAGATAGTGAGTGTAAACTAATAAGGTGGGCGATTGTCAAAATAAGACAGACCAATAGTGAAATAAGTGTGTGAAATAAGAGTGAAAGTTGAAGTGAAAAACAATATGGTGAGAGTGAAATAAAAAATAGGAAGGTGGATGATTAGTCCCTCAATAAGATGGGGGATGGTGTGAGTGAGTGTGGTGAAGAGTGAAAGGATCTTAAAAAGCATGAATGAGTGAGATATTTACCTGATAAGATCAAGGGTAGAGGTTGGATAAAGTAATTATGGAACCCAGACAGCAGTTATGCATTCTAGGAATGGACACAATGCCAGAAAATAGGGACAGAGATGCATTAGCATCCAATCTGGCCTACATGGAACCTTGTGATGGTTCCCTGATGAGCTGCTCCCTATATATGCCCCTTAGTGGGTGTGGTGATCAGATGATCACATGCAGGTGGACTGCCTCCCTCCATTGAGCCATGGGGAGGCTTATGGCCGCCGAAATGGCAGCCCACGTGTGGCTTCCTCGGCGTTCCTGGAGGGCTAAACCAGCCCCGACAATGTCGTCATCCCCGACATAGCAACGCGGCGTCAAAACGCTGCACGCACGCCCAGGAGCGTGCTTGCGCGCTGCGCCGCGGCTTGAACGGGGAGGATCCAAGGAACACCACCAGCTGGGAAAAGCTCAATGGGGTGTCTGGGGACTGGCTCCAGCACCCCACGAGCAATGGGAAGGGGGACAGGAAATGTCCCCCCTCCCCCAGCCGGGAAGTAACCGAGGGCCCGGTCCCATCCCCCATGAGGGTGGGGGGGGTTGGCCATTCCCCGCCGGAAAGAACAAGCGGCCATAATACATTATAAAGACCATATGTGACAGTTGACATCCATATACTGAACTTCAAAAAAAGGGGAAGGGGGTATTTTATACAGGCATATTATATAGATAATGTATAGACATAAATAGCGTGTTAGTACCATGGCTATAAACCCCAAGCTTATTGGATATGATTTAATTAGGACAAATATTCGGTAGGAGTATTTGAACATGCTAGAATACAGAAGTCTGTCCTGCAATTACTTCCGAAGCGAGCAAAAGAGGGGGGATTAGGGGTACAGTCCCCCCAAAAAAAACAGAAGGAAAAATAATAATGATAAACCTTCTGAAAACCTCAACACCAAGCTGATGTATGATGCACCAGAAATGTGAGTCATGGGTTGGGTATGCAGGGGGTCTTGCAGTTACTTCTGAAGCGAGCAAAAGAGGGGGATTAGGGGTACAGTCCCCCCAAAACACAGAAGGAAAAATAATAAACCTTCTGAAGACCTCAACACCAAGCTGATGTAAGATGCACCAGAAATGTGAGTCATGGGTTGGGTATGCAGGGGTTGAAGCTGAACATGGAAAAACACACAATTAATGTCAATCTCAATATGTCAGGGGAGAAAGGGGGGTTTTAGCCCCCAAGTGTTAATGCGAAAGAGAGAGGACACATATTGAGAACATAGTTAAGCTGCTCGCCCCGAAATTACAAAAAAGACAAAGAAGGGTTCCCCAAATGGGCTTTTAGGCAGCAATATAAAGAATATAGAAGTATGTATAGGTTATATAAAGCAGTATTTATTGCCAAAATCCCCGGTAACCACATGAGTTGGAACAAATTGGAACATTTGTATAAATGAAATAAAATAAAGGTCAACATTCCTGAATACTGTAGGTTCCCTGGGGCAGGCCCCTCCGCCGCTTTGGATGGGCGGGGGCAGTCAGGCCCCTCCGGACCTCACAGCGGCTTTTTATGTTATCCATTTCTTGATTCAGTGGTAACTATATCAGTATACCATTTTACTGTTTTATATGATGTTATGTACTTACTTTGAATTCATACCTTAATATTATTATTTTCTAGAAACATTTTTGCCCCCTGAAGAGACCGCATTGGTCGAAACGCGTCGGGGCTCAACGATACAAAACTGTATATGTATTTTCTATGCACACTGTATTCAGGAATGTTGACCTTTATTTTATTTCATTTATACAAATGTTCCAATTTGTTCCAACTCATGTGGTTACCGGGGATTTTGGCAATAAATACTGCTTTATATAACCTATACATACTTCTATATTCTTTATATTGCTGCCTAAAAGCCCATTTGGGGAACCCTTCTTTGTCTTTTTTGTAATTTCGGGGCGAGCAGCTTAACTATGTTCTCAATATGTGTCCTCTCTCTTTCGCATTAACACTTGGGGGCTAAAACCCCCCTTTCTCCCCTGACATATTGAGATTGACATTAATTGTGTGTTTTTCCATGTTCAGCTTCAACCCCTGCATACCCAACCCATGACTCACATTTCTGGTGCATCTTACATCAGCTTGGTGTTGAGGTCTTCAGAAGGTTTATTATTTTTCCTTCTGTGTTTTGGGGGGACTGTACCCCTAATCCCCCCTCTTTTGCTCGCTTCAGAAGTAACTGCAAGACCCCCTGCATACCCAACCCATGACTCACATTTCTGGTGCATCATACATCAGCTTGGTGTTGAGGTTTTCAGAAGGTTTATCATTATTATTTTTCCTTCTGTTTTTTTTGGGGGGACTGTACCCCTAATCCCCCCTCTTTTGCTCGCTTCGGAAGTAATTGCAGGACAGACTTCTGTATTCTAGCATGTTCAAATACTCCTACCGAATATTTGTCCTAATTAAATCATATCCAATAAGCTTGGGGTTTATAGCCATGGTACTAACACGCTATTTATGTCTATACATTATCTATATAATATGCCTGTATAAAATACCCCCTTCCCCTTTTTTTGAAGTTCAGTATATGGATGTCAACTGTCACATATGGTCTTTATAATGTATTATGGCCGCTTGTTCTTTCCGGCGGGGAATGGCCAACCCCCCCCACCCTCATGGGGGATGGGACCGGGCCCTCGGTTACTTCCCGGCTGGGGGAGGGGGGACATTTCCTGTCCCCCTTCCCATTGCTCGTGGGGTGCTGGAGCCAGTCCCCAGACACCCCATTGAGCTTTTCCCAGCTGGTGGTGTTCCTTGGATCCTCCCCGTTCAAGCCGCGGCGCAGCGCGCAAGCACGCTCCTGGGCGTGCGTGCAGCGTTTTGACGCCGCGTTGCTATGTCGGGGATGACGACATTGTCGGGGCTGGTTTAGCCCTCCAGGAACGCCGAGGAAGCCACACGTGGGCTGCCATTTCGGCGGCCATAAGCCTCCCCATGGCTCAATGGAGGGAGGCAGTCCACCTGCATGTGATCATCTGATCACCACACCCACTAAGGGGCATATATAGGGAGCAGCTCATCAGGGAACCATCACAAGGTTCCATGTAGGCCAGATTGGATGCTAATGCATCTCTGTCCCTATTTTCTGGCATTGTGTCCATTCCTAGAATGCATAACTGCTGTCTGGGTTCCATAATTACTTTATCCAACCTCTACCCTTGATCTTATCAGGTAAATATCTCACTCATTCATGCTTTTTAAGATCCTTTCACTCTTCACCACACTCACTCACACCATCCCCCATCTTATTGAGGGACTAATCATCCACCTTCCTATTTTTTATTTCACTCTCACCATATTGTTTTTCACTTCAACTTTCACTCTTATTTCACACACTTATTTCACTATTGGTCTGTCTTATTTTGACAATCGCCCACCTTATTAGTTTACACTCACTATCTCATTCACTTGTATTCACTGATTCTCATTACAGCAATTTCCCACTTAATTTCATACTCCCAACTATCTTACTCGTATTGGACCCCTAAGTATGCCTTTACTCTCCCTATATGTGTTGGCAATTGGCACTTGCCCTCAGCCCCTGTACCACTATATTACCCTAATATATGTACCTACACATTAATTGGCTGTAAACCAGCAATTAACTTTTTAACCAATCTACCCGAAATAATCATTTCCACTAATCATGGGCTTTGTGGGTGTTCCTCTGCAGGTGACTGCCCCTCCGTTGCTCCTGGCGGATGCTCTTTGTGTGGCTCCTTGTAGGTTCCCTGGGGCAGGCCCCTCCGCCGCTTTGGATGGGCGGGGGCAGTCAGGCCCCTCCGGACCTCACAGCGGCTTTTTATGTTATCCATTTCTTGATTCAGTGGTAACTATATCAGTATACCATTTTACTGTTTTATATGATGTTATGTACTTACTTTGAATTCATACCTTAATATTATTATTTTCTAGAAACATTTTTGCCCCCTGAAGAGACCGCATTGGTCGAAACGCGTCGGGGCTCAACGATACAAAACTGTATATGTATTTTCTATGCACACTGTATTCAGGAATGTTGACCTTTATTTTATTTCATTTATACAAATGTTCCAATTTGTTCCAACTCATGTGGTTACCGGGGATTTTGGCAATAAATACTGCTTTATATAACCTATACATACTTCTATATTCTTTATATTGCTGCCTAAAAGCCCATTTGGGGAACCCTTCTTTGTCTTTTTTGTAATTTCGGGGCGAGCAGCTTAACTATGTTCTCAATATGTGTCCTCTCTCTTTCGCATTAACACTTGGGGGCTAAAACCCCCCTTTCTCCCCTGACATATTGAGATTGACATTAATTGTGTGTTTTTCCATGTTCAGCTTCAACCCCTGCATACCCAACCCATGACTCACATTTCTGGTGCATCTTACATCAGCTTGGTGTTGAGGTCTTCAGAAGGTTTATTATTTTTCCTTCTGTGTTTTGGGGGACTGTACCCCTAATCCCCCCTCTTTTGCTCGCTTCAGAAGTAACTGCAAGACCCCCTGCATACCCAACCCATGACTCACATTTCTGGTGCATCATACATCAGCTTGGTGTTGAGGTTTTCAGAAGGTTTATCATTATTATTTTTCCTTCTGTTTTTTTTTGGGGGACTGTACCCCTAATCCCCCCTCTTTTGCTCGCTTCGGAAGTAATTGCAGGACAGACTTCTGTATTCTAGCATGTTCAAATACTCCTACCGAATATTTGTCCTAATTAAATCATATCCAATAAGCTTGGGGTTTATAGCCATGGTACTAACACGCTATTTATGTCTATACATTATCTATATAATATGCCTGTATAAAATACCCCCTTCCCCTTTTTTGAAGTTCAGTATATGGATGTCAACTGTCACATATGGTCTTTATAATGTATTATGGCCGCTTGTTCTTTCCGGCGGGGAATGGCCAACCCCCCCCACCCTCATGGGGGATGGGACCGGGCCCTCGGTTACTTCCCGGCTGGGGGAGGGGGGACATTTCCTGTCCCCCTTCCCATTGCTCGTGGGGTGCTGGAGCCAGTCCCCAGACACCCCATTGAGCTTTTCCCAGCTGGTGGTGTTCCTTGGATCCTCCCCGTTCAAGCCGCGGCGCAGCGCGCAAGCACGCTCCTGGGCGTGCGTGCAGCGTTTTGACGCCGCGTTGCTATGTCGGGGATGACGACATTGTCGGGGCTGGTTTAGCCCTCCAGGAACGCCGAGGAAGCCACACGTGGGCTGCCATTTCGGCGGCCATAAGCCTCCCCATGGCTCAATGGAGGGAGGCAGTCCACCTGCATGTGATCATCTGATCACCACACCCACTAAGGGGCATATATAGGGAGCAGCTCATCAGGGAACCATCACAAGGTTCCATGTAGGCCAGATTGGATGCTAATGCATCTCTGTCCCTATTTTCTGGCATTGTGTCCATTCCTAGAATGCATAACTGCTGTCTGGGTTCCATAATTACTTTATCCAACCTCTACCCTTGATCTTATCAGGTAAATATCTCACTCATTCATGCTTTTTAAGATCCTTTCACTCTTCACCACACTCACTCACACCATCCCCCATCTTATTGAGGGACTAATCATCCACCTTCCTATTTTTTATTTCACTCTCACCATATTGTTTTTCACTTCAACTTTCACTCTTATTTCACACACTTATTTCACTATTGGTCTGTCTTATTTTGACAATCGCCCACCTTATTAGTTTACACTCACTATCTCATTCACTTGTATTCACTGATTCTCATTACAGCAATTTCCCACTTAATTTCATACTCCCAACTATCTTACTCGTATTGGACCCCTAAGTATGCCTTTACTCTCCCTATATGTGTTGGCAATTGGCACTTGCCCTCAGCCCCTGTACCACTATATTACCCTAATATATGTACCTACACATTAATTGGCTGTAAACCAGCAATTAACTTTTTAACCAATCTACCCGAAATAATCATTTCCACTAATCATGGGCTTTGTGGGTGTTCCTCTGCAGGTGACTGCCCCTCCGTTGCTCCTGGCGGATGCTCTTTGTGTGGCTCCTTGTAGGTTCCCTGGGGCAGGCCCCTCCGCCGCTTTGGATGGGCGGGGGCAGTCAGGCCCCTCCGGACCTCACAGCGGCTTTTTATGTTATCCATTTCTTGATTCAGTGGTAACTATATCAGTATACCATTTTACTGTTTTATATGATGTTATGTACTTACTTTGAATTCATACCTTAATATTATTATTTTCTAGAAACATTTTTGCCCCCTGAAGAGACCGCATTGGTCGAAACGCGTCGGGGCTCAACGATACAAAACTGTATATGTATTTTCTATGCACACTGTATTCAGGAATGTTGACCTTTATTTTATTTCATTTATACAAATGTTCCAATTTGTTCCAACTCATGTGGTTACCGGGGATTTTGGCAATAAATACTGCTTTATATAACCTATACATACTTCTATATTCTTTATATTGCTGCCTAAAAGCCCATTTGGGGAACCCTTCTTTGTCTTTTTTGTAATTTCGGGGCGAGCAGCTTAACTATGTTCTCAATATGTGTCCTCTCTCTTTCGCATTAACACTTGGGGGCTAAAACCCCCCTTTCTCCCCTGACATATTGAGATTGACATTAATTGTGTGTTTTTCCATGTTCAGCTTCAACCCCTGCATACCCAACCCATGACTCACATTTCTGGTGCATCTTACATCAGCTTGGTGTTGAGGTCTTCAGAAGGTTTATTATTTTTCCTTCTGTGTTTTGGGGGGACTGTACCCCTAATCCCCCCTCTTTTGCTCGCTTCAGAAGTAACTGCAAGACCCCCTGCATACCCAACCCATGACTCACATTTCTGGTGCATCATACATCAGCTTGGTGTTGAGGTTTTCAGAAGGTTTATCATTATTATTTTTCCTTCTGTTTTTTTTGGGGGGACTGTACCCCTAATCCCCCCTCTTTTGCTCGCTTCGGAAGTAATTGCAGGACAGACTTCTGTATTCTAGCATGTTCAAATACTCCTACCGAATATTTGTCCTAATTAAATCATATCCAATAAGCTTGGGGTTTATAGCCATGGTACTAACACGCTATTTATGTCTATACATTATCTATATAATATGCCTGTATAAAATACCCCCTTCCCCTTTTTTTGAAGTTCAGTATATGGATGTCAACTGTCACATATGGTCTTTATAATGTATTATGGCCGCTTGTTCTTTCCGGCGGGGAATGGCCAACCCCCCCCACCCTCATGGGGGATGGGACCGGGCCCTCGGTTACTTCCCGCTGGGGGAGGGGGGACATTTCCTGTCCCCCTTCCCATTGCTCGTGGGGTGCTGGAGCCAGTCCCCAGACACCCCATTGAGCTTTTCCCAGCTGGTGGTGTTCCTTGGATCCTCCCCGTTCAAGCCGCGGCGCAGCGCGCAAGCACGCTCCTGGGCGTGCGTGCAGCGTTTTGACGCCGCGTTGCTATGTCGGGGATGACGACATTGTCGGGGCTGGTTTAGCCCTCCAGGAACGCCGAGGAAGCCACACGTGGGCTGCCATTTCGGCGGCCATAAGCCTCCCCATGGCTCAATGGAGGGAGGCAGTCCACCTGCATGTGATCATCTGATCACCACACCCACTAAGGGGCATATATAGGGAGCAGCTCATCAGGGAACCATCACAAGGTTCCATGTAGGCCAGATTGGATGCTAATGCATCTCTGTCCCTATTTTCTGGCATTGTGTCCATTCCTAGAATGCATAACTGCTGTCTGGGTTCCATAATTACTTTATCCAACCTCTACCCTTGATCTTATCAGGTAAATATCTCACTCATTCATGCTTTTTAAGATCCTTTCACTCTTCACCACACTCACTCACACCATCCCCCATCTTATTGAGGGACTAATCATCCACCTTCCTATTTTTTATTTCACTCTCACCATATTGTTTTTCACTTCAACTTTCACTCTTATTTCACACACTTATTTCACTATTGGTCTGTCTTATTTTGACAATCGCCCACCTTATTAGTTTACACTCACTATCTCATTCACTTGTATTCACTGATTCTCATTACAGCAATTTCCCACTTAATTTCATACTCCCAACTATCTTACTCGTATTGGACCCCTAAGTATGCCTTTACTCTCCCTATATGTGTTGGCAATTGGCACTTGCCCTCAGCCCCTGTACCACTATATTACCCTAATATATGTACCTACACATTAATTGGCTGTAAACCAGCAATTAACTTTTTAACCAATCTACCCGAAATAATCATTTCCACTAATCATGGGCTTTGTGGGTGTTCCTCTGCAGGTGACTGCCCCTCCGTTGCTCCTGGCGGATGCTCTTTGTGTGGCTCCTTGTAGGTTCCCTGGGGCAGGCCCCTCCGCCGCTTTGGATGGGCGGGGGCAGTCAGGCCCCTCCGGACCTCACAGCGGCTTTTTATGTTATCCATTTCTTGATTCAGTGGTAACTATATCAGTATACCATTTTACTGTTTTATATGATGTTATGTACTTACTTTGAATTCATACCTTAATATTATTATTTTCTAGAAACATTTTTGCCCCCTGAAGAGACCGCATTGGTCGAAACGCGTCGGGGCTCAACGATACAAAACTGTATATGTATTTTCTATGCACACTGTATTCAGGAATGTTGACCTTTATTTTATTTCATTTATACAAATGTTCCAATTTGTTCCAACTCATGTGGTTACCGGGGATTTTGGCAATAAATACTGCTTTATATAACCTATACATACTTCTATATTCTTTATATTGCTGCCTAAAAGCCCATTTGGGGAACCCTTCTTTGTCTTTTTAATACCATTTAGCAAGTAGCTTATAGTTAGTTTCTTTTGCTTTTGCATCCATCGATGTAGAGTGGACATAGTCTAATACCTGTCTCTTCTTATCAATAGATATAGTTTGATTTAATTCTATTTCCCAACTTTCTACTATTTTCAGTATTTCTAGTTCTCTAATAGTTGTCAAAATGTTATATATATTTCATATTCCCTGTCTTCCTATTCCCCCTTGAGTTATGTGTTTTCCCATTGGTTTAATTCATTCATGGCTCGCAGGGGTTTCGGCAGAGTGCTTACAAAATGTTGAACTTGTCTGTACCTCCACATATCCCCTGGGAACTAGGGCTGTTACTGATCAAAATTTTTGTGTTCGATTAATCGTTTTTTTTTTTTTAATCGATTAATCGACTAATTTCAATTAATTATAACGCATATACAGATCCAACTACTTTCAGCTGATCTCCATGCAGGCTGATTCCCAGTGCAGCTACCAACCACTGGAAAAATGGATAGCAGGATACAAAAAACACACAAAGGCAGCGCTCAATGGGAATAGCATTAAAACTTTTATAGTCTTCAAGTAGGTAACAAAATAAATATTGCTGGAGATAAAATCGATGTAGCTACATAAACTGTAAAAATGGTGCAAGTAATACCAAAACGACAACAAAAGCAGTCACAAAAATATGTAGCTAAGTATGATACTGGTATAAAAATGTGTACAATGATGCCACTGCTGAATCCAGATGAGAAGAAGTTAACATCAGTCCGTCGGCATGTAGATGTCCCATGAAGGGAACTATCACAACTCCCAGTGGATGGTTGTAGAATCCCAGGTTGATAGAGGGAAGTGTAACAGCCCTTGCGTGTGGCAGATAGTAAGGTCCCTTCAGATGGACATGGCAAGCCCGGCCGGTGACCGTGGCGTTACCGGATCTCCGACGGAACTCTCTGAAGCCGGCGCAGAGGTGAGTACAAATCAAAATAATTTTGATCGATTAAAAAAATGTTGATCGATCAAAAAAATTAAAGATTAATCGATGAATTAATAGTTAATTTCCACAGCCCTACTGGGAACAGTCCATATTTTTCTCAAAGTTCTACCACTGAACATAGGGCATTACCCTTCATTAAATCCTTCAATATTAATGTGTGGGAAGTTATCCATCTCAGGTACATACCTCCCCCCTTACCCGGTGGAAAGAAGTCTGTGCCCATAAGCAGCAACAGAGGACTATTGTAAGGCCATTTTTTAATCTTGCAAACTCTGTCCCAAATTCTAAAAGTTTCTTTTGTTATTGAAGAAGTCTCGTGAGGCAGTCCTCTATATTGCTTCGGAACCCATATTCTTTTCCCCAAATCCTTTTTGCTTAAACTTTCTTCTACTTCCACCCACTTTTTTTTCCTACCTTCCTCCTGGAGCCAATCGGTAATCCTCCTTAGTACTGCCGCCTCATAGTACCTTTTACTACCTAGTTGATGATATAATGCCAAAACACATTGCCTGTTAATAGTGACTGAACCCAGCCTAAACATAATTTCCCTTGCAAAAGCCAAACTAATGTCTACACATGGGAAAACCAACCCTGACCAAGGTGTGAAGAGCAACTTTAAGATTTCTATTGTACAGCCCCCTGAAATTCTCTCTGATAAATTGCAATGCAGTGTCAACATTAAAAAAAGAAACACATTGATGGCTTATTGTGGACCTAAAATTGAACTGCTCTTTCTGCATTGGTAGGGCCAATGTTTCTGTTTCTTTCTGTTTAAATATTTATTCATCCAACTGAATAGTGCCAATAAGCCTGAGACAGATCATTAGAAAGATAGTGGTTCCCAAATGGCAAAGGTCCATTAGACTTTCAGCACAGTAGATGTTTTGACCTTGAAAAGTGTTCTTGAATTTTTAAAGTAAACCTTCCTTCTGACCTTTAGATCACAGGGAGCAAAGTCACACCTTTTGTCGTCTTACATGACTGTACTTGGTGTCTCAGTGACTTTTTGTCAGGTGTGGGCACGTATGGGGATTATGTCAAAAGTAAGGTACAAATGGGCAACCTTTTATGTGCAGACTAAGGTGCAAGTGAATAAACAAATTAACTTAGATCATTCAGTGTGATATAACCAAAAACACACAGTCAAAGTCCAATAAACGGTGGCTGAGAACACAGCTTGCTCAGAGCTATATGTGAAACCAATCTTTATCCAGAATTTTCAGCAAAACAGACAGAAATGGTGTATAAAGGGGCCGCATACCGGATGTGGTGGATCCCTATCACAGAGATCATAAAGGCTCAGCAAGTCTCCAAAGGACTCTACAGCAACCGATCGTTTTTCCTCTGGTCCGATCTGATCCTCCTCCACCAAAAAACGTCTGGAACAAGTGCATACGGTCGTACCACAGACAGGATTAATCCCAATGGATGGAAATCACTCCCAGCAAAGGACGTATTGTATAAGGGTATTGTAGGGGGATGAAATGAAAAGCTTCATGGTGCAGTATGTCAAAGGTAAAAAATCCCTTATTTTGAAATTCAGGGTACTGACATCCAAAAAAAAACGTTTCAAGTTTAAAAACAGTTTAAGAAAACAAGCTGTCTTCCAGTCACGGCTAGAGCCAGTCAGCTGGGGGCGTGGTGACGTCAGATTGTATTGCTCCGCCCGATGCTGCGTTTCTCCATACGAGGCTTCGTCCAGGGGATTAGCCCATGTTTATACAAATACTGACTTTCAGATAGCCATTGTTTGCCTATGATGCCTCCTGTATTGAATTGTATTGTGTATTGTGACTGTACTGCCTGTCCTCATGTTGTAAAGTGCTGTGCAAACTGTTGGTGCTATATAAATTCTGTATCATAACAACAATAATAATAATAATAATAATAATAAATAATAATATAATAATATAATAATAAGGAATTCTACAGGGTATTGTGCTACAGGAGGACAGGTATACTAAAATCGACTAAATTTACTAGTAAATCTATCTAAATTCACTAGTCTTAGTAGTACTAAAATGTTCAAGGGGTCAAGTTCCTCAGAACTGATATTTGATTCAACCTGTCAGCATTCACCCAGGATGTACTTACTTGATTCCTATATTTCTTAAGTACCATGGTGAATAGATCTCTGCACAGGAGTCTCCAACTCCACCTTCCTGCCATGTCAATAATAAAGGTGTCTCTTTCTCTCTCCGTTGAATGTTTCCATAATGTTACATTGTAGAAGTTGCAGCAGTAGGTCTGAGATTCCTTTTGTAGAAGAGATGTAAGACTCCTTGCTTAGGTGGGCTGAGCCAGAAATCACAGTAGATGAAGAAGTCCCAGAAGCATAGCTCTCAATTGTCCCTGATTTGGAGAAATGTCCCTCTGTCCCTCTTTCCCCCTCATTTGTCTGTCATTTTGATCCGATCTACATAGTTGTATATAAAATGCAACTTTTATCTTCCAAAAAGTGTTTCCCAGCGCTAAACCTTTCATCCAATCCGAAATTACTGCATTTTTTAAATTTTAAATACCAATACAAAAGGAATATTAGTGGTAAAAAAAAAGCCCTTGTGGATTCAATTAACCTTTTTTGGGGGGTTAATTCTCCTTTAAGGGGGTGTGGAAGGGGATGTGTCCTAAGCCTACATATGTTTGGTAGTAGGTGTCCCTCATTCCCATCTCAAAATTTTGGGAGGTTTGCCATAAATACAGGTGTAATAAATCAGGAAGTAATTAAACCTACCGGCAACTCTTCACACTCAAATTATCAATACTAAATGGACTATGATGCCTCATGCTGTGTCTAATAGAAGCATATACTGTACATTGTATACATTATATTTATATTGTCCCAATAATAATAATAGCTCCCAACTGTCCCTGATTTTGGGGGCCTGTCCCTGATTTGGAACAAAGTCCCTCTGACCCCGGAGGACACAAAAATGCAGGATGACCCACATAAATTGGTACAATCTAGGTAAAATAATTAAATTGGACATATGTCAGTATATTCATATTCTCCACATAAAGTGGCCAGGTGGTAAAATATATTGGAATATATATATTATTACTTTGTGTGTTGTGTGTATATATATATATATATATATATATATATATATTAGGGCTGTTGCTGATCCAAAATTTTGTGTTCGATTAATCGTTTTCTTTTTTAATCGATTAATCGACTAATTTGGATTAATTATAATGCACATACAGATCCAACTACTTTTAGCTGATCTCCTTGCAGGCCGATTCCCAGTGCAGCTACCAACCACTGGAAAAATAAATAGCAGGATACAAAAAACACACAAAGGCAGCGCTCGATGGGAATAGCATTAAAACTTTTATAGTCTTCAAGTAGGTAACAAAATAAATATTGCACTGGAGATAAAATCGATGTAGCTACATAAACTGTAAAAATAGTGTGAGTAATACCAAACGGTAACAAAAGCAGTCATAAAAACATGTAGCTAAGTATGATACTGGTATAAAAATGTGTACAACGATACCACTGCTGAATCCAGATGAGGAGAGGTTAACATCGGTCCGTCGGCATGTAGATGTCCCGTGAAGGGAACTATCACAACTCCCAGTGTATGGCTATAGAATCCCAGGTTGATAGAGGGAAGTGATAGAGAGAAGTGTAACAGCCCTTGCGTGTGGCAGATAGTAAGGTCCAGCCGGCATGCAGATATGAAGGCACAGCAAAGGAGCCCTTGAGATGGACACGGCAAGCCCAGCCGGTGTCCGTGATGTCACCAGATCTCTAACGGAACTCCCTGAAGGCCCATAAGCCGGCGGAGATGTGAGTACCAATCAAAAGAATTTTAATCGATCAAAAAGATTTTGATCAATCAAAAAAATTAAAGATTAATCGATTAATTAAAAGTTAATTTGCACAGCCCTAATATATATATATATATATATATATACACAAACATGTACCTGATTATAAAGAAACAACTGTTCTATCCCCACAGTGTCACCTTGGTATATTGTACATGGATAGCCCCTCTGGGTACAGGGAGGTCTGGAAATAACAATTGATGGTAGTAATAATTATTCATATTATTTATTATTCATCGACTGCGAATATGTCCAATTTAATTATTTTACCCATGTTGTACCAATTTATGTGGGCCATCCTGCATTTTTGGGTCCTCCGGGGTGGGTTGCTTCCCTGGACCGGGTTCTTGGCCACTTACCTGACACAGCAAGGTGAGATTTTCTCGAATGATGGATATATATTGGCAGATGGATGTATTCTTATTTATATATTTTCCACAATGTTCAAAAATACTAATGTTTATTTATTTTTTTGTTTTTAGTTTTGTGACATATCCCATATACATAGTTTAATAAATTATGTCCCTATGTATGGCTCCTGAGGAAGCGGACATTAAGTAACCGCGAAACAAGCAACATGTAGAGTTTATATACATTGCACAATATTTGATGTTTTGTATACATCATTGTTAATACAATGTTAATGATGAGCTGATTTATGGTTGTCACACTCGATATTTTATTGTAAATGCTTAGAAACTTTTTTTACTTTGTAATAAAAATATTTTTATACTATAATATTTGACTGTCTATCAGTTGCTCATACGATGCCATTATAGTCCAATACAGCCTCCCTTTTCTTTACAATACATAGGAGGTGTAAGGCCCCTTTCAGACGGGTGGCAGTTTTGCCGCAATTAAAAGCATGTACATTTTCAGTGAAATTCAAGGCTCTGGGCACTGCGATTACAGTAGCTGCATTTGTACATTGCGATTACGTGCGGTTACATGTGGCCGTGTTAAGCTGCGGTAGTCATTTCCATAGCAACCCTTTTTATTTTATTATGATGTGCTTCCTGTTCTTTTTTTTCTCTCACGCTGCTATCCGCAGTTGACACAAAAGACTGCGATTACCTGCGGTTATAGAGCTTTCCCTTTAACCACTTAAGCCCCAGACCAATATGCTGCTAAATGCCCAAAGGCGTTTTTACAATTCGGCACTGCGTCGCTTTAACAGACAATTGCGCGGTCGTGCGACGTGGCTCCCAAACAAAATTTGCGTCCTTTTCTTCCCACAAATAGAGCTTTCTTTTGATGGTATTTGATCGCCCGTGCGGTTTTTATTTTTTGCGTTATAAACAAAAAAAGAGCGACAATTTAAAAATATATATATTTTTTTTACTTGTTGCTATAATAAATATCCCAATTTAAAAAAAAAAAAAAAAAAAAAAATTCTGCCTCTGCGATTTTATTTTTTTTGCGCTATAAACAAAAATAGAGCAACATTTTTGAAAAAAAATCAATATTTTTTACTTTTTGTTATTAGAAAAATCGAATAAACTAAACTTTAGTCAAACATTTAGGCCAAAATGTATTTAGCCACATGTCTTTAGTAAAAAAAAATCGCAATATATAAAAAAAAATGTGCTACCTAGCGGCAACAGTGACACTAATACAGCGATCAGAAAACCGATCGCTTAGTGACACTGGCAATAGGGGGTGAAAGGGTTAACTAGGGCGGTGATCAAGGGGTTAAACCTTTATTAGGGGGGTACTGGGCTACCCTCGACCTAACACTAACTGTCACACTGACACTAAATGCAGTGATCAGTAAATATATGATCACTGCAATCAGTGACACTGTGACAGGGGGCTAGGGGGGGGGGGGTGATCGGAAGGGGTTAATGTGCCTATGTGTATGGTGTCAGTGTGCTGTTGGTGCGACTTACTGTGATGTCTTCTCTCCTCTCGTCGGATTGAAAATACCGCCGAGAGGAGAGCTGACATCACTTCCTCTGCCAGTGTTTACATTACTGGGAGCGATCACGAGGGGGCGGACAAAAACGAACAGCCACCCCCTCATCACGGATCGCTCCCGGAGGTAAGACGCCCGCTGCACACAGCGGAGGGGGTCCCCGATCGGACCCCCGACCCGCAAGAAGGCAGGGACGTACATGTACGCCCATCTGCCTGTATGTGCCATTCTGTGGACGTACATATACATGCGGCGGGCGTAAGCGGTTAAAAAAAACTTTTGTTTCAGGGGTGATATTTTGGATTCCTTTTTTTGAAAAGTTTTTACTAAATTTTATGCGGATGAGGGCATTTTTTAAGTTTGGGATGCTCAAAGCGAAGCATTCATTTGGTACTGACCATCTGTCTTTAGTCACACTCCGCTGCATAATTTTAGAAAAAAAAAACAGTGAGCTCATAAACCACCTTGAATTATGGACAGAATTTAACAACAAAATTTGCCCCCACTTAAACTAGCCATACAGTATACAATTTCTTATTCAATTTCCTTTAGATTTACGTTCAACTATGTAGTGCATGGGCCTGCACGATTCCATACAAATTTCAAGTATTTAGGTTTGACCTCCTATTATATGGTTTTTGCTAAATCTAAAGGAAAATTGTACAAGAAGATTGTATAATGTATGGCCAGGTTTATGCCCTGTACACACGATCGGTTCATCCGATGAAAACGGTCTGATGGATTTTTTTCATCAGATATCCGATGAAGCTGACTTTCATCAGTCTTGCCTACACACCATCAGTTAAAAAACGATTGTGACAGAACGCGGTGACGTAAAACACAACAACGTGCTGAGAAACATGAAGTTCAATGCTTCCAAGCATGCGTCGACTTGATTCTGAGCATGCGTGGATTTTTAATCGATGGGCGTGCCCACAGACGATCGTTTTTTTCTATCGTTTTTTTAACCATCAGATAATTTTAAAACAAGTTCCTATTTTTTTCCCCGGTGAATAAAAAACTGATAGGGTCCACACACGATCGGTTCGTCTGATGAAAACGGTCCATCAGACCGTTTTCATCAGACGAACCGATCGTGCGTATGCGGCATAAGACTTCAGTGGGATTCACTTCTAAGTTTGGGTTCACTGAATTTCAGATAAGATTGGCTGAACTGTTAGTCAGTTGAACCTGGACAGATTTGCCCATCACTAATCAACTGTTCACTAAACTGGAAATAAATCTTCATTCTATATTGATCTCATTCTCCACCATTTCTCAGTACACTTTGCATATCCTTTTGTTGCTGACAAGCAGCAAACAATATATCCAATTATTAATGAGAGCATCTCTATCGATGCACAGGAATCAATATATTTGATAATTTAGTTCTTCATGTTCAGCCTAGTATATACTATCAGCCATTTTTGGCTAAATAAAGCATTGTTAGAGTAAAGCCTTTTGCACACGATCAGACTTTCTGCGGACAAAGCCTCGGACTTTTGTCTGAAGGGCATTGGCTGTGAACTTTTATTGCATACAAACGACAAAGAATTGTTGGCAAACAACCGCAAAACTATGTGGTTTTTCAGCTCTTTAGCGCCACTCTTTGGGCAACTTCTGCTAATGATGTGTTATGGTTAGCATTGCTTCTGAGCATGCGTGTTTGTACTTTGGAGTATCCGACAACACACATTTGTTGTCGGAAAATTTTAAAGCATGACATCTCACATTTGTTGGCAGAAATTCTGACAACAAATGTCTGATGGCAGGAGCATACAAATGGTCAGATTTTCCTACAACAGCCTACTATGACACAATTCCCGTCAGAAAATCAGATTGTGTGTATATTCCTGAGGGATTCCTGGGCAGGATAGGTTCAATTCAATGTAATTTGCCATAACCATCCATATCTTTAGTCTCGCAAATTAGCTTTGTAAATTGAACCTTGTCAGATGTGCCTAGGTATTGTTTCTTCTCACTTTATCTGCCTAATCTCCAGTACTTTCAATGCATAAACTCCTACATATACAGTACATCTGTGAAGCTGCTATTGACAAACTGTTCCACTTTAAAGCCAAACTTTAATCTGCTCATATCTTGCCTTGGTTTCTACCACCGGCTGCCCGCTCTACCCACTGCATCAACATGCTAATGATTTTTTTTAAACAAAACCTTTCGGTATTAATCTCATTCCTTTTTTTTAGACTGAGTACTGTCATCACTTGGCCTCTGTTCTTCGCTTTGAAATGTAGGCAGATCATAGCTGCTGTTAGGGGGTATACATAGTTTACTGAAAACACCCCATTATTCAGTGGGCTAGGTTTTGGGGGGAGTTATGGGAAAAGAATGGGTCAATAGGACTGGGTAGAAAATGGCTGGATGATGCTGCAGGTCCCCAGCCAGGACATTTCTGTACAAGAGTTTGTACAACTGTGCAAGATTGAAGCTAATCCTGGAGTTCAGTTTAACCATAAAAAATTGGGCCAATTCTGAGATTCCAATCATACATGTTAAAATACCAATTTTTAGCTAGAAAATTACATAGAACACCTAACTATTATATATTTTTAATAGAGGCCCTGAAGAATAAAATGGTTGTTGTTGCAATATTTTATGTTGCATAATATTTGCACAGCAGTTTATCCAATGGAAATTTTCAGGAAAAAAATAAATTTTAATGAATTTTAGAGCACACATAATACTCATTTTTTTTTGTCAAAATATAAAAGATGTTGTTATGTTGAGTAAATAGATGCCTAATATGTCATACTTTCAAATTGCACACGCCTGTGGAACAGCGACAAACTGCAGTACCTAAAAACTTCCATTAGTAATGATATCAAAGCTTCTACAGGTTACCAGTTTAAGGCCTCATGCACACTGGACGTTAAAATAACGCTATAAAAACGCCAGTAGCTGTTTTTTCAATAGCGTTTTTCAGTGTTTTTCCATGTTAGCGTTTTTTGGCGTTTTTTTTTCTCTTTTTTTCAATGGTTTAAAATGTTAAATAAAAGGCTGGTGAGTGAAGCTTTTGAGCGTTTATCGGCGTTTATAGACCAGGGGTCGACAATATCCGGGAGCCAGGTCGCAATTGCGACAAGAAATTGTGACCTGGCGCCCGCCTGTAATTGAGGCTGCGGCTTTGCGGCCTAGAAGGCCACAAAGCCGAGGCCTCAATTACCGGCCGCCGCGGGCCCGCCGTGATCGTGCAGTGGGGGAGGTGGGGGCGCACAGAGGCACAGAATCCTGTGTCTCCGTGCTCCCCCCCCTTCCCCTGCCACGCGATCGTGAGGCCACTGCTTTGCGGCCTTGTGAAGTCCCAAGCTCTTCCTTATGTGAGCTGGGGCCATCTGGGGGTGGCCGTTGGCATTACACGTTAAACAGCAATTCTAATATGTAATTTTTCACTATTTTCACTGCCATCACATTCCCTCTAATTAGAACCCCAAAACATTATATATATTTTTTATTCTAACACCCTAGAGAATAAAATGGCGATTGTTGCAATTCTTTCTGTCGCGTCGTATTTGCACAGCGGTCTTACAAGCGCACTTTTTTTGGAAAAAAATACACTTTTTTAAAATTAAAAAATAAGACAACAGTAAAGTTATCCCAATTTTTTTTAATATTGTGAAAGATAATCTTACACCGAGTAAATTGATTCCCAACATGTCACGCTTCAAAACTGCGTCCACTCGTGGAATGCCGACAAACTTTTACCTTTTAAAATCTCCATAGGCGATGTTTAAAAAAATCTACAGGTTGCATGTTTTGAGTTACAGAGGAGCTCTAGGGCTAGAATTATTACTCTCGCTCTAACGATCGCGGAGATACCTCACATATGTGGTTTGAATACCATTTACATACGCGGGAGCTACTCACGTATGTGTTTGCTTCTGCGCGCGAGCTCGTCGGGACGGGGCACGTTTTCTGGCTCCTAACTTTTTTAGCTGGCTCCTAGATTCCAAGAAAATTTGTCAAACCCTGTATGTTTATGAGAGCTAGAGCGTTTTTACAGTGGAAAACTGTCTCTCAGAACCCACTATTTTTTTTTGTTTTGTTTTTTACTGCTTAAAAACGCCACTGCCCAAAACTGCTGATAACAGCCTATGTGTGTATGGGCACATAGGATAACTCGCCCCCTCCCTTGGGGGGGGGCGAGCAGGAGAGTCAGGACTCTCTCTAAGCTCTCTACATTGCAGATAGAGAAAGGAGCTGTGTGTTAGTGGGTGTCCTGACTCTCCTGCTTGCCCCCTCCCCCCTCAAGGGAGGGGGCAAGCACGACACTCCACACCAGGGAGAAAGCCTTGCATTACTGTGTGGAGTTACAAACAGAAGAACAGGAAGTGAGGATTTCTCAGAAGAAATAAGGACATTTAAAAGCAAAATCGAAGGATGAGGTAAGTGAAGGAGCACTGCACTAAGGTAAAGGAAGCTATTTAGAAAAAAAATTGTACCTTTACAACCCCTTTAAATGCAAAATGATCAATTATCATAAATAAAGGTGGACTAAAATCTAACAGTTTTTCTTAAAAATTAGGCATTAAATAGATTTTAAATAGAGTTTAGAAACGTTCATCAGTTTTAAAAAATATATTCTTTGAACAATTAAAGAAGCAAAACAAAGGACCAAATACTTTATAATTATTTTCATTTTGAAAATAATTATTGTAGCTGTCATGAAATGTTTTATTGTTTTTAGTTCATTCACATTGAACTCTATTTTACTGTATTATATAAGGCTTACATATAAAACTTTTTATTGAAAGTCTAACCATGGCAATAGTCCCCATGAAACATTTGCCTTTTTATGAGCTACCTTTTGTATTTTCTAAATGCACTAAAATGTCAGTCTTATTTTTCTACTTACAGTATTTTGCTTGTTTATATGTTTCCAATGTCTCTTTCCTATCTATTCTAGTCAAGTGCACTTCACTAGGACCCATCAGGAAAAAACAGGCTAATGAAGTTAATCCATGGATGAAATTTACAGAAGAGGACCCTCTCTTCCACATCTAAACATCCAAACTGGTAAGGTCGGGAACATAGGCACTAAAATTCCAAATCTATTCAGTCTTCTCGTAAAGTGCACATGTATTACTTAACTAGGGCCCATCAGGACAAGGGGGTTCATGAAAGTAAACCTTGGATGTATTTTTACAAAACAGGACCCTCTCTTCCATAGCTGACTGTGACGGTGGTAGAACATATCCCCGTCAAGCCTTCCCTTCTTCTCCCATAAAATAAATCGCCCAATAATCCATGAGTAGGAATATCCCTGGAATCGCCGAATAATCCGTACATGAGCCAAGGCTTAATGCTGAATGTAAACAGGACACACTTTATTGAAAGTACACAGCACACTTTATACAGGATTTGGAACATCCCGCCCCCAACAACCGCTTTCCTATTGGTCCATTGTAAAGTATGCAGTCTTCATTCAGGTCCTCTTAAACCATGCAAATGAGGACTTGAAAATTACACAGCAGAGATTGGTCCCAAAGCTTGAATTGCCTGAATATGTGTGTTGAGACAGAAGCCCCCAGGGGGTAATTACTACAATGAAGCAATCAGAACAACAATTAACATGAGTCAATTATCTAATCGGGTGGCTAGGCGTCTCATCTCTGACACGGCTATTCATCTGCAGAACACAATGGAAAGGTATTTCACAAGCCACTTAGCATTAAAAGGTCATTGTCCCTTACTGGCAGCATGGCAATCTGGTTTAAACAGGTTTTACAGATGCCTCTACAAAGGGGAAAGTAATCCAATTATCCAGGGCTAGAGGCAGAGAATAGCAGGGAGAGAATTACACTGAAGTATATAGGCAATTGCATAAAAGTCCTTCACAATGGCCCCCCCTTTTCTCCCTGCTCCGGCAACTCGGTTGGACCTTTCCTGGTCCAGTAGGGTTGACGGGTTCAGAGCTTTTAGTCCGAGGTTAACTCCGTTTGGCGTGACAATCCATCGGCATTCCCGTTTTGCTTGCCTGGGCGGTAATGAATCGTAAAGTCATAGGGCTGTAAGGCCAAGCTCCAGCGTAGCAAACGGGCGTTGTCCCCTGAAACCCGGTTAAGCCACACCAAGGGGTTGTGATCGGTGATGAGAGTGAAAGCCCGGCCATAAAGGTAAGGTGTGAGCTTTTTGAGGGCCCATATCAAGGCCAAACACTCTTTTTCAATGGTGGCGTAACTGACCTCCCTTGGCAACAGCTTCCGACTCAGGTATGCCACCGGGTGCTCTCCTCCATCCTCCCCGATCTGGCTTAGTACTGCCCCCAGTCCAAACATTGAAGCGTCTGTGTGAACAATAAATCTTTTGTTAGGATCTGGGGTAATCAACACCGGAGCATTAACCAGAGCAGTCTTTTCCAGGACTGTCTGCCAGGATAACCCATCCGCCTTCCTGGTTTGAGGTCCTGGCCCATAATCGGACGGCAAGAAGCTCGCATTCAGTCCTCTCCAAAAGCCCCTGTCCCGGCTAGGCCTGTCACACATCCCCCCTTTTGGCAGGGGACTAACCCAGTAGGAGACACCAGATGGGTTGTCTCTGAATTCAGTCAGTAGTTCCAGTCCCCCAATGCCGGTATCCATACAGTACCCCAAATCACTTGCTCCAAACCGAGCATTACTCACCCCGCCATCCTCTGCCTCTCTCAGGGAACACGTCTGCCGCTGGGGAGAGGCCTGGACTAGCCCTTCTCCCTGGAGTCCTTTCAGCCGCTGGAGAGATGACAGGGTGGCTGGGCTCAGTCCATCATGCTGTTGGGGATCTGGGCCAACTGGCCACCATTTATGGGGTATACCAGTCCCATCCACTGGTGTGAGGTGAAAATCCCCCAGTGCTTGCAAAGCAAAGCCGACATCCTCCTGTTTCAGTCCTGTACCATTTTCTGGGGTTGTGCCAGTGGAGACTGAAGTCCCATCCACTACCCCAGGAACCCCTTCTTCTGTTAGGTGACAGCAGAGGCCCGGGGCACTCTGCTCTGTTGCCAGCTCTTCCGCTGGGTTGCTATGAGTGGAGACCACAGTCCCATCCACCGATATCCGCTCAAGCTGTTGTGGGGTGCAGCCGCCAGTAGCATCCTGTCCTGCTGCCAGTGATTCCGCTGGGAGTAAGAGCTTTACCACCTCAGCTGGTTGCTGGGGAGGGGGGCCAACCGCCCCGGCTCCCTGGAACTCCACAGTTGGTCCCGGTGCTGGGCAGAGATGGCTGTCACTCTGCCCTGTTGCCAGCACTTCTGCTGGGGGTGCATAATCCATAACATCCTCTGAACAGTCCATACATTCTGTAATCTGTGGCTGGGGAGTGATCGCCATCTTCTCACCCTGAGCCTCCGAAACTGCCACAGGGGTGGGGCAGAGGTCTTGAACCCTCTGTCCGGTGACCAGCGCTTCAGCTGGGGAAGTTCCTTGTAACTCCACAAATACTGCTCTTGGTGCTGGGCAGAGCACAGTGAAGTTTGGCCCTGATACCGGCTCTTCTGCTGGAGGCCCATTAGGTTGTTTTTCCTTAGCAGAAAAATCTATTAAATCACCTGTCTCTGGTGTCTGGGGATAGGGGTTCACCATCTCCTGTCTATGGAACCCAGAAGATGCTATAGTTACTGAGCAGAGGTTAGCAGAGCTCGGCCCTGCGGTCAGAACTTCAGCTTTGGGAATGGCAATCTCCAGGTTTTCCCCTGCCGATTCACTGGCATACTGCTGGACAGGCACATTCCTCCATTCAAGATCGTCCCATGCAGAAACGGGATCATCAAGGTCAGTCGGCACTTGCTGCATCCGCTATATAACCTCCTGGTTCATAGCGGCAGGGGCAGGTTGGAAAAGCAAACTGTTACCCTGCCACATGGACGATTCTTCAGCCAGGATTTCCGCATTGTCCACTGGTAGTTCCTGATAGTCCCAGGCAAAGGGAGCCCAGCCCTGGCGCTGAGCAGAGTCTAGCAGCTGTTTGTAGGCGATCTCCAGGTCCCATTCCAGAGCGGCCAGAAATTCCAAATCTTCCTGTAGCCAGTGCGCTTCCGAGATATTCAATTTTTTCTCTCTGTGCTCCATTATGTCCTCCAAGCGCCACTCCCGATCATCCCCAAAGTCGGGATCACTGGACATCCTCCAATACAACAATCCCAGGTCATCATAGTCATAGCCTTCTGTGGGGCTGTCATCCGCTGACCACGGGCACTCTTGGGCTACATACCACTGGAGGGCTCTGTAGCTCTCATCCAGCTGCATCTCTGCCCGGATCAGCCTGTTTAATTCCGCTATCCACTCCTGCTTTGGTTGTTCCCCCAACAACGGTATTCGTACGTCATACTGCGGCCAGTACCTTGCATAGATGTAGGGCAGGACCTCTCCTTGGTGTTGCTGCTTCAGAGCTAGCTCTTCTTTCCAGAGTTGGCACCGAATCACATCCGCCCATCCCAGCAGGACCTCCTCTGATTCTGGCCCTGTGTGCTGTATCCGCACCTCTTGTAACCTTCTTCTGAATTCCTCTTCCATGGTTACTGGTATCTGTACCTCTCCTCATCTTTCATTTGGTGCTGCTTCTTTAGGCGTTGTCACCGATCGTCGTATTTCTGCAGCTCTCAGCTCATGTTGCCGCTCTCGTTCTTTCTCATCAAAAGCTATAAAAGCTCTAAACGGAATCTTCCTTGTGTCTGCTGTGCTGTACTCACTGTTTGGAGAATGTGCGGCTGCTTGTTGGACTGCTGCCAGTTTTAACTGTAGCTCTGCGTCTCTTATTTGTTTAGCCTCCTCCGCTAACAAGGTCATCACTTTCAGCACCACATCTGCCGTTGGGTTCGGACCGAACCATGCTAATTTCTCTCTTATTAGCTTGTTGGCTGGTGGTTCCTCCTCCTGAATCACTGGTGTCTCCATCTCTTGTACTGCAGGCCTTGCTGCAACCGAGTTCTCCTGGTGTAGCTCCATTAATTCTGCTATAATGACACGCTCGGTTTTGTTGCTAGCAATCCTTCCACGAACTTCCAGTAGTTCTTTCAGTGTATTTCTTTTAAGCCGGGTGTACCGGTCTTCCATTCACTGTTCCCAGTGTCTGTTTGGAATACTGGTGTAAAGGAAAGTAGAAGGGAAAATCCCGCTGCTGCCAACCAGTTGTGACGGTGGTAGAACATATCCCCGTCAAGCCTTCCCTTCTTCTCCCATAAAAGAAATCGCCCAATATTCCATGAGTAGGAATATCCCTGGAATCGCCGAATAATCCATACATGAGCCAAGGCTTAATGCTGAATGTAAACAGGACACACTTTATTGAAAGTACACAGCACACTTTATACAGGATTTGGAACATCCCGCCCCCAACAACCGCTTTCCTATTGGTCCATTGTAAAGTATGCAGTCTTCATTCAGGTCCTCTTAAACCATGCAAATGAGGACTTGAAAATTACACAGCAGAGATTGGTCCCAAAGCTTGAATTGCCTGAATATGTGTGTTGAGACAGAAGCCCCCAGGGGGTAATTACTACAATGAAGCAATCAGAACAACAATTAACATGAGTCAATTATCTAATCGGGTGGCTAGGCGTCTCGTCTCTGACACGGCTATTCATCTGCAGAACACAATGGAAAGGTATTTCACAAGCCACTTAGCATTGAAAGGTCATTGTCCCTTACTGGCAGCATGGCAATCTGGTTTAAACAGGTTTTACAGATGCCTCTACAAAGGGGAAAGTAATCCAATTATCCAGGGCTAGAGGCAGAGAATAGCAGGGAGAGAATTACACTGAAGTATATAGGCAATTGCATAAAAGTCCTTCACACTGACCATCTAGACTGGGGAGGCATAGGGAACATTGCCAGCTGCATCTATAGGCACAATACACTTGAAATTTTCCACATTTTGTTACGTTACAACCAAAAACGTAAATGCGTTTTATTGGGATTTTATGTGATAGACCAACACAAAGTGGCACATAATTGTGAAGTGGAAGGAAAATGATAAATATTTTACTACACCTGCCCAGTTCGGCTCGCATCGGAACCTTCAACAGGACCGAACGTTCGTGCAAACTTTAGAACCCCAATAAAGTCCACGGGACTCGAACGTTCAAAAGTGCTAATTTTAAAGGCTAATATGCAAGTTATTGTCCTAAAAAAGGGTTTGGGGACCCGGGTCCTGCCCCAGGGAACATGTATCAATGCAAAAAAAGTTTTAAAAACTGCAGTTTTTTCAGGAGCAGTGATTTTAATGATACTTAAAGTGGAAAAAAGTGAAATATTCCTTTAAATATCGTACCTACTGGGTGTCTATAGTATGCCTGTGAAGTAGCACATGTTTCCCATGTTTAGAACTGTTCCTGCACAAAATGACATTTCTATAGGAAAAAAAGTCATTTAAAACTGCTTGTGGCTTTATTGTAATGTCTGGTCCCGGCAATATGGATGGAAATCATTGAGAAAAATGGCATTGCCCCCCCCCCCCAGGCCATTACCAGCCCCTTTGGGTCTTGTATGGATATTAAGGGGAACCCTGCACCCAAATTAAAAAAAGGAAAGGCGTGGGGCCCCCAGGCCTTATATACTCTGAACAGCAGTTTACAGGCGGTGCAAAGAAGACAGGGACTGTAAATCAAAATACTGCAGGTCCCTGCCTGTATTTGTATGAGAACACCAGCAATTGTATTCAGGTAAGCTTTAGATGCACACTGTGCAGACGACACAGTACACCAAGTAAAAATACTTGCAGATCCCTGCCTGTGGTATTAGTATGAGAACACCAGCAATTGTATCCAGGTAAGCTTTAGGTGCACACTGTGCAAAGGACACTAAAACAAAATACTGGAGGTCCCTGCCTGTATTTGTATGAGAATGCCAGCAATTGTATTCAGGTAAGCTTTAGGTGCACACTGTGCAAAGGACACTAAAACTAAATACTGGAGGTGCCTCCCTGCCTGTTTTTGTATGAGAACACCAGCAATTGTATTCAGGTAGCTTTAGGTGCACACTGTGCAAAGAACACAGTACACTAAGTGAAAATACTGCAGCTAGCACAATCACCTGCCTGCCTGTCAGTATATTATGAAGAGAATAACAGAAAACGGTTCTAGCTAAACTGAATACAGCGTATATATATATATATATATATATATATATATATATACAACACACCTGGGATGCATATATATATCCTCTATACACTGTAACTGCAGCTAACTGACTCGCCTGCCTGCTCTAACTTAAATGAAATTACACTGTCTCTCTCTCTCTCTCCCTCTATCTCTCTCAGCACGCCAGAACACACTACACAGGGTCGACTTCCAGGCGGCCTTAGATAGTGTGGGGCATGTACTAAATCCCCTGAGGCATAATTGGCCAAAGCCATTTTTAAAAGGAATCAGTTAACTATTATGTCTCTATACCCTGTAAACAGTAATTTCAGCAAAAAATAAATAAAAAATCCTTTACTACTCCTTTAACTAATCGCGGCTATTAATGAATTGTTGGGTCCCAGCAATACAGATCAAAGTCATAAAAAAAATGGCAGGGTCTGGTATGGATTTTTGGGGGAACCCCAAGCCATTTTTTTTTAAATGGCGCGGGGTTCCCCTTAATATCCATACCAGACCTGAAGGGCCTGATATGGTATTTGGGGGGACCCCACACTTTTTAAAATTTTTAAAAAATTTTTAAAAATGGAAAACATGTGCTACTTTACAGGCATACTATACACAGCCCCCAGGTACGAAATTTAAAGGAATATTTCACTTTTATTGTTTCACTTTAAGCATTCTTAAGATCACTACTCCTGGAAAAACTGCAGTTTTTAAAACTGTTTTTGCATTGATACATGTCCCCTGGGGCAGGACCCAGGTCCCCAAACACTTTTTGACAATGACTTGCACATTAACCTTTAAAATTAACATTTTTGATTTCTCCCATAGACTTTTAACGGTGTCCTGTGGCTTTTCGAATTTGCCGCGAACACCCCAAATTGTTTGCTGTTCGACTCGAACATAAAGCTCATCCCTACCCCTCACCATGAGTAGGTGAGAACCCCTGAAAATGT
This sequence comes from Rana kukunoris, assembly GCA_029574335.1. Taxonomy (NCBI): domain Eukaryota; kingdom Metazoa; phylum Chordata; class Amphibia; order Anura; family Ranidae; genus Rana; species Rana kukunoris. The sequence continues at coordinate 95,720,747 of CM056049.1, forward strand.
GAGAACTCCAAACTGCTTTCAGGTCACCCCTTTTAAAGTGGTCGTAAACCCTTGTTTACAAGTCAATGCTACAGGTAAGCCTATGTTAAGCCTTACCTGTAGCTAACAATGATATCTCCTAAACCTGCACACTTTAGGAGATATCCCTGTATTTGCATGTGCCGACGTCATGTGGCACATGCGCACTTAAGCCAACTGAAGTATTGGCACTATGTGCCGTTGCTTCAAGGAGTTGTAAATAAAAAAAAACATTTTGCTGAAATTACTGTTTCCAGGGTATAGAGACATAAGAGTTAACTGATTCCTTTTAAAAATGATTAAAATAGATAAAAATCAATCATATAATGTACCTGCAGTTTCTAGTTTTGTTTTTGCATGTTATTTCCTATCTCTGCTGTACAGAGCCACAGAGCCAATACAGGGCAGTGATGGTTTATGAAAACAAAACTGATTGGTGCTGAGGGGTTTTAGACACACAGTAATCACACCTCCTTGATTAGTGATCACAGAGAGAAAGCTCCCAGGACTGTGGTTATCAGCAAACAAACAACCAGGAAGTGTGGAGATCAGAGAAGAATTAGAGCAACTTAAGAGCAAAAATGAACAATGAGGACATGAAAACAGCACTGCATTAAGGTAAAGGAAGCTATTAAGATAAAAAAAAAATCCATTACAAACCCTTTCAGTCATACTGTGCTGTTCCCATGTGCATGCGCATCGCGGCTCCGGCCAATCAAGTTGCCGGAGCCACTATACCCGGAAGTCACTCAGGGACAACATGTCGGCGGGTGGAATGCTGTGGGGGCTTCGATCTGAGGTAATACATAATCAGCTAGTATTCTATGCATACTAGCAGATTATTCCTTTGTCTTGCAGGGTTTATTTTTTTTCGTTTGTTTTTTCGTTTACTTCCTCTTTAAAGTGACCATAACAGGGACACGTATTTCCCATCCAGGACCATCAATGGTATCCTGTACTATATACATTATATATACATACATATATATATATATATATACATACACACACACACACACACACACCACTTTATTGTATTAGCATTGTATATTGCATGAATTTCCAGGGAAATCAAATTTGATATTCTAAGATGTACCCTTTAAAAGATTATTGCATATGTAAGGGAAGATTAAGCATAAAGGTTATCAAATCTAATGGGAACTAATATTTTTAGCTTTATTGTAGTTACATGAAAAATAGGGAATGTTAGGAAATATAAGCTGACCTTTAGCAATAAATACCAAACTGCCCCTTATCTTATCAATTGAATGCAGTAGGCAGAATTTTCAATCTGTTTATACAATGAAGATGTCTTATTAGGCCTCATTTCCACTGGCGTTTTTACAGCCACTTTTCGGAGCGTTTTTTGCAGCTTAAAAACGCCTGTCCATGTTAGTCTATGGCCTCATGCCCACCATGACGTTTTTGAGCTGTAGATGGCTAAGCAGCAAAAAAAACGCGGGACCAGTGCCTTCTGAAGCTCCAGCAATAGAGCTGTATAAAACGCCAGACATTAAAAAACGCTCAAAAACGCGCATAAACGCGCAAAAACGCGCACAAACGCGCAAAAACGCTCAAAAACGCGGCCGCAGCGTTTTTAAAGCTCCAGCTCCAAAAAAATAATATATATATTTTTTTTTTTCTAAAATAAACATGGACAGGCGTTTTTAAGCTGTAAAAAACGTGGCTGTAAAAACGCCAGTGGAAATGAGGCCTTACTATTTTGATTTCTGCTTTTGTGACAGAATGGCAGGGTCCCTAGATAAATTTAGTGTTGTTTGCAGATAGGCTGTAACCAGCCTGAACTTTGTTAATGTTTTCTGAGCTTGCTGGATTTTTCCTAAGCTGAGTATATTGATTATTTCCACCTGCTGCTGTTAAGTTGTATGAATATATTCAAACAGTGAGAGTTTGGTCGGGGGGACTTTAAATTAGGCCAATCACTATGTAGAGTAAGCATGTGGGATATAAAGCACAGTATTGCTTATATGGGTTCCAAAAAAAAGGGGGGGAATTTGTTAGGGACTTTAAATGAGAGATGTATACCTAAAAGCAGTCTTAGCAAAGAACATTTTAATATGCCTTGTAAGATCATGTACAGCATATTGAATAAAAGAAAAATGCATACACAAAATAGCATATACGCAGAGCATGCTAAAAACCACATATACATATTGATGCCATGGTGCTTGGCAAATCATGGAGTATAGACAAGTCCTGCACAACATGAACCACTGGGAGGGCTCGATGGTAATGCAAAATCTTGGTGAAAAACAATATAAAGGACATAAAACCATCTGTATTGACATCATGCAACTATGTAAGCCCGAAGCGTTTCATTGGGGTAGACCAACTCTTCAGGGGCGAAAGCAATGGTGATCTATAAAGAGACATAGAAAAAAGAAATTCCGATCAACACAGAGTGGAACTGTGGATCAGATGTGTGTATGATGGAAGATGGACTTTGTAGGCGTAATAGCAGGTCACACCAAGAATAATATCATAAGCCATACGTTTGACCCCGTTTTTGAAAAGTAGCTACCTATTATCCTCTGACCTCTGCCCATGAAGTTCTTTGTTCATATACTCTTCCTAATGTAAGTTTAAAATGCTAACTACAACAAGCATAAACCGATGGTGTGTTATCATTTTTCTGCATTAACTCTGTTAGACACTGGCCTCAATCTAGGATGGTTCTGTGACTTCTCGGCTAGCCTTGGGCTCTCCAAGTGGGCGTATGTTTTTGGACCTCACAGAGATTAATGGAATGACTTTTATGTTTTTTGTTTGTTTGTTTATTGTTTTATTTTGTTTTTATTGTTGTATTATTTTATAGATATTATTGTAAAGCTCCCGACGAAGCGTCCGAATAAACGCAAAACATTGTTGGGCTGATCCTAGTGTGACATTCCACCCTATGAAAACTCCATCGGTTCCAAGTTATATACAATAAGTAGACGCAAGCTCTCTATTGTTTGGTTGCCTTTTGTGTATAAATTACTAGCCGGTGGTCTGTCGCACTTTTGTGTGTGCTTTTCTTGTCACCTAGTGCGACAATTTATGTATTAACCTTGTTGTTTTATTTAATGTGTATTTTTTTCTATGTAATAAACCAATTTTAACTGTATTACGCCTACAAAGTCCATCTTCCATCATACACACGTGTATAAAGAAACATAACCATATGGTATAATATTGTAACTGAATAATAGGAATAAATAATGGGTGTAAGGGACAAGATGGACATCCTTATAGATACTCACATAAACTACATAGATGTGAACAGAGGATCAGAGCTATTTAGAGATGCAACATTGCATTCTGAAAGTGGGGACTCTCCAATGCCAGAATACACTGCTCAATGGCTGCAGCCTCTAAACGATGGAAGTTTTCCAATGGGACTGTTTAACAGAAGTCGATCTAACAAGCCGCACACAGATCAAAATTCGACCTATCCCCGCTGAACGAGCTAAATTCCGATCCCTCTGTACCCACCTTAGACAAATAAATATTATTATTTTTTTCATTTCTTTACTTCCCATATAGGGGTGGAATCCAGGGATAAAGCAAAAATTCTCCCACTCTACAAGACTCTAGTCCAGGTTCACCTGGAGTATACTGTGCAGTTCTCGCATAGGGCAAAAGGGCCAATTATTATTAGAATACTACCTTTAACCACTTCAGCCCCGGACTATTTGGCTGGTCAAAGACCAGAGCACTTTTTGCAATTTGGCACTGCGTCAGTTTAACTGACAATTGCGTGGTCGTGCGACGTGGCTCCCAAACAAAATTGATGTCCTTTTTTTTCCCCCACAATTAAATCTTTCTTTTGGTGGTATTTGAGCACCTCTGCGGTTTTTATTTTTTGACTATAAACAAAAATAGAGCGACAATTTAGATTTTTTTTTTAACTTTTTGCTATAATAAATATCCCCCAAAAATATATATGGAATGAGCTTCGTGTTCGACTCGAACATCTTGTGTTCGACCATTCATCGAAATACAAACGTTGCGGGCCGTTCCCGTCAAATTCGAGTGGCGTGTCACGGCCCATAATTCACTGCGACATCTCAGTGCATTGCTGGCTGATGATTGGCCAAGCATGCACTATGACCCGCATGCTTGGCCAATCACAGCTTGCAAAAAACGGAGAGTCATAATTAGCCCATGTGCCCTGTTTTTCTCATGTCCTTAAAGGGGTAGTTCCCCCAAAAACCTTTTTTTTAACATTTATTCAGGCTCGTTATGTCAAGGGGAATCAGGTTTTTTTTTTTTTAGAAATGAAGCCGTATTTACCGTTTTACAGATGCATCGTCTCCGACGCTTCCGGGTATGGGCTCCGACTATAGGCGTGCCTATTTGATTGACAGGCTTCCGAGGTCGCATACATCGCGTCACGATTTTCCGAAAGTAGCCGAACGACGGTGCGCAGGCGCAGTATAGAGCCGCACCGTCGCTCGGCTTCTTTCGGCTACTCGTGACGCGATGTATGCGACCGTCGGAAGCCTGTCAATCAAATAGGCACGCCCAGACCAGACGATCATACCCGGAAGCGACGGAGACGATGCATCTGTAAAACGGTTAAGTATTGCTTCGTTTCTAATAAAAAACCACCCGATTCCCCTTGACATAACGAGCCTCAATCAATGGTAAAAAAAGGTTTTGGGGGGAATTACCCCTTTAACTTGGTGGTGCAGCGGATCTTGGGTAGGTATTTAGGCTTACAGCCTGTCCTGAAGTATGCCAGGAAACTCTGTGTGCATTTCCAACGGTCATATAATGCCAGTGCTTGGCTGGCAGACCTCCAAAAGGAATACAACCTAAATCAATGTGGGTGATAGCGCAAATTGTAAAACATAACATAACATATACAATGGGTGATATATATAGTGTGCACAAAAAGTATCAAAGTGCCAAACTTATAGGTCTGTCAGGGACAGAAAATAAGTCCAAAGAAAGTGCTAAATCATAAATCAGTGCACTAATAGTCCATATTGGTGAAAAGCAGTGTAAAAGGATGTCCACTGGTCCAGAGAATGAGGAAAAGAACACCACCATCCAGTTCGTCTGGTCTCCCAGAACTCTCACCTTCAGCAAGTCAAAGACAGGCATATAAGATGATCCTCTGTGTGGACAACCTCCCTCGGTGGTTTTGTTAGCCCCCACGGATCGGTGGGAAGATAGGTACCTGCGATCTCGGGTGACAGTAGAAAACAGGGGAGGGGGAAGGACAAAGAACCTCCAATAGTGTGTTATCCTTGGTAAGAAATATTTTAATAAAGAATCGCACTTACAGGTAGATGAATAAAAATTTGCATGAATAAAACAGTGATCGCAGCGCTTGCAGCACGTCACTCACTGCACGTCTTTCCCTTCCCTAACCTGCCCAAGAACCGCCTAATCTGTGACATGCCCACCAGGTGGAACTCTACGTTGGCCATGCTGCAGCAGCTGCACACGCAGCAGAGGGCCATCAATGAGTATCTGGGCCAATATGGCAGCAGGACAGGGTCAGGGGAGCTTGTTTTTTTCCCCCCCACACCAGTGGGCCATGATCAGGGATGCATGCACTGTCCTGTCACCATTTGAGGAGGCCACGAGGATGGTGAGCAGTGACAGTGCATGCATCAGTGACACTGTCCCTCTTAACCCCCTGTTGGAGCACACGCTGTGTGGAATAATGGACAGGGCCCTTGAGGCAGAACAGAGAGAGGAAGAGGAGGACTTCCTTACCTCTCAAGGCCCTTTTTATCCAGACAGTGTTCCTGTTTGCCTGCCTATCACACAGAAAGAGGACGAGGAGGGGGATGATTGTGTCAGCATGGCGGTGGAGCCTAGCACTCAGCATCAGCAGCAGTCTTCAAGGGATCAATTACAGTCCCAAGAAACCCATGGACTTGTACGTAACTGGGATGAGGTGGCTGCGGAGCCTGTCATCCTCAGTGACCCAGAGGACTCTGCACCGAATGCCTCAGCAAACCTACGCTGTATGGCCTCCCTGATCCTGCAAAGCCTGCGGAAGGATCCTCGTATTTGTGCTATTAAGGAGGTGGGTCATTACTGGCTCCTTGATCCACGTTACAAGAGTAAGGTTGCGGATCTTATCTTGCCAGTGCAGAGGGAGCAGAAGATGAAACATATTCGGAAAGGCTTTGCAGAAAGGTCTATGCAACGCGTTCCCAGAGACTGGGAGGTTACAAAATCCTGGTCCTGTACAACTTGTTGCTGAGGCTTCGGTCAGTAACAGAAGAAGCAGTGGAGAAGGTGGCCATCTGACTGATGCGTTCAGACAATTTTTTTAGTCTGCAGTCCCAAGGTATGACCGGTTACAGCAACCATCGCTAGTGTCTGTTTTACATGGTGCGGGAATACGTAGGGGCAAGATCAGATTTGGACACCTTTCCCACTGAAAATCCTCTGGCTTACTGGGTCTTGAGGATGGATCACTGGCCAGAGCTTGCACAGTATGCAATTGAGCTACTGGCCTGTCCTGCATCCAGCTTTCTTTCGGAATTTGTGCTATTAAGGAGGTGGATCATTACTGGCTGGCAACCCTCCTTGATCCACGTTACAAGAGTAAGGTTGCGGACCTTATCTTGCCAGTGCAGAGGGAGCAGAAGATGAAACATATTCGGAAAGGCTTTGCAGAAAGGTCTATGCAACGCGTTCCCAGAGACTGGGAGGTTACAAAATCCTGGTCCTCTACAACTTGTTGCTGAGGCTTCGGTCAGTAACAGAAGAAGCAGTGGAGAAGGTGGCCATCTGACTGATGCGTTCAGACAATTTTTTAGTCTGCAGTCCCAAGGTATGACCGGTTACAGCAACCATCGCTAGTGTCTGTTTTACATGGTGCGGGAATACCTAGGGGCAAGATCAGATTTGGACACCTTTCCCACTGAAAATCCTCTGGCTTACTGGGTCTTGAGGATGGATCACTGGCCAGAGTTTGCACAGTATGCAATTGAGCTACTGGCCTGTCCTGCATCCAGCTTTCTTTCGGAACACACATTCAGTGCTGCTGGAGGCTTTGTGTGCCTCTCCACCGACTCGGTCGATCGACTGACCTTCATAAAAATTAATCAGGCTTGGATCACCACTAGCTAATAAGCACCTGATGCTGATGTAACTGAATATTTACCCTTCAAGACTGCCTATGCCGATGCAAGGAAGGCCACTTTGGCTAAAACCCTGGTCGGCTGGTCGGCTGACCCTTCCTCGAAGTCTAACTGGTGCAAAATCCCATTTGATGGCACAAACCTCGGAGAGAAGTTGGATTTGGCCATTTCAGAGGTTACAGGTGAGAAATCAGGCCTCATCCCTTCAGACAGAAGGCCGAAGCAACAAAGACCGCCTATCACCAGACTAAACCTCCCAGAGGCTAAGTCATACAGGCCCGGCAGAGAGTACAGGAAGAATTGGAAGAATCCACAATCCTCCTTCCTAAAACTCCAAAAATCTAAGACCCCTGCCACGGGGGACCAGAAGTCCTTTTGAAGGTACACCTGCCAAACCAGCCATAGTAGGAGCCAGACTGAAGGACTTCAGGCAGGTTTGGGCGGAGTTAATAAAAGATCCATGGACAGTAGCTACCGTCCAAGATGGACACAAATGGAGGTTCAATAATCATCCTCCCAGAGACCAGTTTGTCTCAACCAGAATCCCAACTTCTCAGGAAAAGAAGCTGGTGCTGACAGAATATGTTCAAGGCTTAATCCAAAAACAGGCCATAGTGGAAGCACCACCTCCACAAAGGGGAAAAGGCTTCTACTTGCCTCTGTTCCTGGTAAAGAAAAAGACCGGGGATTTGCGCCCCGTCCTAGATCTGAAAAATCTCAATCGTTCAATCCTAGTGGAGACATTCAAGATGGAAAGCCTACAATCAATCCACTATGCCATAAACATTGGTGACTGGATACTCTCTGTGGATTTGAAGGACGCTTACCTGCACGTTCCTATTCACCCCGCTTTCCAGAATTGTCTCAGTTTCTCGCTGAATCAACACTTTTAATTAATTTCAAAGCCTTCCGTTTGGGATTTCCACCGCTCCCAGAACCTTCACCAAAGTCCTGCTACCAGTAATAGCTTTACTAAGGGAGCAAGGTTTGAGAGTCCACCATTATCTGGACGACATTCTACTGCTCGCAGACAACCAAGAGTCTCTTCTACTCCATCGAGATACCCTAACATCCACCCTTCAAAAATTTGGGTGGCTGATAAACTGGAGGAAAAGCAATCTCCAAACTACCCAAAGAATGGTTTTCCTGGGAGCAGAACTAGATACCCGGCTCAATACCATAGAACTTCCTCAAGAGACGATTCCCATCACAGTCCAAAAGGCTAAAAGTTTACTCTTATCCACCACGCTTCCAGCCAGAGAATAGACATGTGCACAGAAAAAAAATTTGTTCCGTTTCGTATGGTCCCGTCTATTCGTTTCCGTTCGTTTTTCGTAAGACGCCCGTTTTCCCGTTCGTTCCCGTTCGTTTGTCGTACGACGCGATTTTTTCGTATTCCGATCGTTTCGTATTTCCGTTACCGTTTTATTTTCGTATATTGTTAAGCCCCATACACTTGGTCAGACTGTTTTAACAACAAACATAAAAACGATAGTTTTCCGATCGTTCTCAGAAAATTTGTTTGTTTTTAAACTGCATCAGAAAACCATTTTTGGGTTCAAAAGTCTGGCCAACTGATCTCCCTTCAGATGAAAATCCACAGACAAGTTTATTTGGCTTTACTGTACAAGTGTACTCACTACTCAGCACAAAAGAGAAGCTGCTTTCAGTCACTGAGGCTGGCCATACATGTTCAATTTTTCTTGTACAATTTTCTTTTAGATTTACCAAAAACCATATAATATGAGGTCAAACTAAACAACACTTTCAATTGTATGCAATCAGGCAGGCCCTTGCACTACATAGTTGAAGGTAAATCTAAAGCAAATTGCACAGAAAATTGTATCATGTATGGCCAGCCTAACTCTCTGGCCATTAAAAAAAAAACATAAACAAAAGATTTGCATTTGAACCCGTTTATTTTGTTATTTTCGTATGTTGATATGACACATATAACAAAAGATTTGCCTTCAGTATTTTGAATACACAATACAAACAGAAAAGGGAATTCATTCAATATACATAATGAAATTATTTTGTTATAGATGTCATTGAACAATGAACATACAACTGAAAACGAACACAAAACGGATTCAAACAAAATACACAATGCAAATCTATTGATACAGATTTCATTTTCGTTATTTTGCCGTTTTCGTTCTGTCGTTTTTTCCCGTCGGATCGTTCGTTAGTATTTGCGGTCGTTGGTTATGCGGCTCATCCGGTATCCCGTCGTTTTGGTATTTTGGTGCTTTACCATTTTCGTATGTACACATTATCCCGCGGGTACGAAAATGAAAATTTTCGTACGAAAATAACATTCGTACGAACAGGAATGCACATATCTACCAGAGAATGTCTCGGCATTCTGGGGTCGCTATCAGCAACCATCCCTATGGTTCAATGGGCCCAGTGGAACACAAGACCCTTCCAGACATCAATCTTGAATCAATGGAATGGCGTATCGATGTTTTAACGAATCATCATCCGAAAGGAGGTCAAACAGTCTCTATGGGGGTGGACTCGGTTGTACAATCTAAAAAGGTACAAACGTATAGTCACCCCCCTCAGGAGGTGATCACTTCGGACGCCAGCAAGGAGGGCTGGGAAACACACTACCAGCAACTTGCAGTCCAAGGCCGTTGGTCTTTCGAGACACTGGACGTAGTATCGAACGTCCTGGAGATAAAAAAGCAGCGTTCCAAGCTCTCTTGGCTTTCTGTCCTCTCCTGAAAGGGAAAGAAGTCCTGCTAAAGATGGACAACAGGGTAGCAGTTGCCTATATCAACAGGCAAGGAGGCACCAGAAGTCTTTCCATGATGCAGGAAGCCCTCCCAGTTCTCGAATAGGCGCAAGTGAATCTGTCGGGGCTAAGAGCGATGTATGTACCGGGGCCCCAGAATCAGCTGGCCGACACCCTAAGCAGGAGCCTCATTTCCCACAATGAGTGGGCTCTGAGTTACCAAGCTTTCTCCCTCATAACAAAAACTTGTGGCATGCCGGATGTAGACCTGGCAGAAACTCCAGACAATGCGAAGTGCCGGAGGTACTTGAAGAGATTCCCCTGCCCATTAGCGGAGGGGACGGATTGCCTGCAGCACGAGTGGAAGTTCCTTCTGGGGTACATCTTTCCCCCGACACCTCTCATACCAAGATTTCTTCTCAGACTCAAGAGGTCGTCATCCACGATAACAGCAGTCCTTCCCTTTTGGCCGAGACGGCCATGGTTCACCACTCTCCTTCAGCTCAACACAGTGAGACCGTTACCGTTTCCACCAGCAGCAGACCTACTCTCCCAGGGGCAACTTCTTCATCCATCTCCGGAAAGGATGCATCTGACAGCCTGAAGGTTGAAAGGACTAGGTTCCTAAAACCAAGGTTGCTCCCAGAAAGTGGTAGAGACGTTTCTTCAAGCCAGAAAATGCACCATCAACAATACCTACAAGAAGATCTGGGAGAAGTTTTTCTCAGTCGCACAACAAGACTGGAACCTGTCAGCTCCAACATCTGCTCAAATCCTTGAGTTTCTGCAGTTAGGCCTAGATAAAGGCCTTGGGTCAAGCACTCTAAAAGTCCACGTATCAGCTTTATTGGCCATGACAGGAGTCAAATGGGCACAAGAACCTCTCGTCATTCAATTCCAGAGGACCTGCTTAAAGATAAGGCCTCCCAAAAAACCTTCCTTCCCGACCTGGGATCTTTCGGTCATACTGGAAGCTCTAGCGCATTAACCATTCTCTCCATTGAACAACATCTCTCTGTGGGACCTAATGCTCAAGGTCACCTTAATCGCCATAACATCTGCAAAGAGAGACTCAGAGATGCAAGCCTTACTGGCAAAAGAACCATACTTGATCGTCTATCCAGACAAAGTAGTCTTAAGACCATTCGATCGGTTCATCCCAAAGGTATCATCATCCTTCCACTTTAACCAGGAGATCAACCTTTTCTGCTCTCTCCACCAATCAAGGGGATCCACATCCATTGGATGTAAAAACCAACATCATAGCCTACCTCTCGGCAACCAATGATCTTAGGAAATTAGAAAACCTTCTGGTCATCCCACATGAATTTAGAAGAGGGCAAGCAGCAACCTCTTGCACCATTGCGGCTTGGCTGGTAAAAACCGTCAAAAAAGGCCTACTCGCTGAGCCAAGCACAAACACCTGAGGACTTGAAGGCACATTCTACAAGGGCAATGGCGACCTCCTGGGTGGCCTACTGCAGAGTGTCCTCGGAAACTATTTGCCAAGCAGCGACTTGGTCATCCATAAACACCTTTATTTCTCATTATAAGGTGGACTCTGCCAGATTGTCTATGACAGAGTTTGGACGAACAGTTATTCAGCCCAACACCTCTATTCCTTGTAAATAATACATTATCTTTAATCCACGCATGCTCAGGATCAAGTCGATACATGCCACAAAGCATTGAACTTAATTTTTCTCAGCACGTCGTAGTGTTTTACGTCACCACGTTTTTTAACCGATGGTGTGTAGGCAAGACTGATGAAAGTCCGCTTCGTCGGATATTTGATTAAAAAATACATTGGTTCGTTTTTATCAGATGAACCAATCGTGTGTACAGGGCATAAGATGTACAATGGCTCCTACCGTGGTGCTTTTGTGGTTGTTGCATGAAGGGAACTATGTACCACATATGATGGGAGTGTCCCTGTATTGGGGGATATTGGGATAGGATTTTCTCATTGCTTCGTCATATTATTGGTAAAATGATCTTGCGGCAGCCCAAATATTCTTTGTTGAACGAGGCCATTCACAATATTTCCCACACTGAACAAGCATTAGCCTCCTTCCTTTTTTAGCAGTTAAATGCACAATTGCAGGTGCTTGGAAAAGGTCATCTGTGTCTTTTACCCATACTAAACACAACGTTTTGCGGATTGTGATACATGAGAAACTAGCGAGTTGGCTAAATGACAAGGTCAAAGTACAATTTGAAAAACGTGGTCACCTTGGGCTTTGTATATGCACAGCTCCTGGTTGTGGTAGTTTATCGGTCTTGCAATACCCTGGGTTTCTTCCTTTCTTCTTCTTTTTTCCTTGATTTTACTCTCTTTTTCTCTTCTTCTATTGGTTTGCACTGTATGAGATGAGAGGCATTTCACTCCATTGGTCGCTTTTCATTTTAATATTCTGGTAATATTTAAGATTGTCTGACCATCTTAATCCACTGTGATGTGATATTAGTGCTTATCTTTTTTGTTATAATAGTTAATGCTTTGATTGCTAGTATTCTTATTTGCTGCCAAGAGCTTTGGATTTAATTGTATACCATAATTGGATATGGTTGATTTCTTTGGTTTTTGTATCTGATTTTCTTCTGAAAACATACAATAAACATATTGAACAAGAAAATATGTGTCAATAAAAACCCTAAAATAAAATTTGTAATACATTGTAGCTTACCAATTATTAGATGTGTTGGCTTGAACACCAATGTAGTCAAAGAGTGAATGTTCTCTGGTGATACCACAAAAAAAGTTTAAAAATGTGCAAATCCATCAAATAAGAGTTTTCTTTAATCTCTTTACTGAAAATTAAACAGTATCTCACTTCAGTTTTTATTGCTGTCTGTGTCCCCACTGGGTAGATTTACTTTGAAGCTGGTCATAGATGGATCGAAATACAGTATGACTATTGCTGACTATGACTATTGCTGCTTGACAGAAGTCAATCTAACGATCAACTTCTGTTGAATAGGACTGTTGGAAAGAGTTAATTCCATCAGTAGCTGCAACCATCGGCTCCAACACTAATTAATATTTTTTGACAATGGAGGAGTCCCTGCTGTCAGAATACAATAGCACAGCAGGGAGGATTCCTCAATCCACCTTGCTTGTACGGATGTGAAAATCCTCCTGGTTTCTTTTTGAACACCCTCTATCAAAAAAAAAAAGCAAATTATCTTTTGCCAGCCTCATGCCGCGTACACACGGTCGTTTTTTGTCTAGTAAAAAAACTTAGGCCCAGATTCATAAAGCAATTACGCCTGTCTAACTGGTGTTAGACAGGAGTAATTTCAAATTTCGCGCGCCGTATCACTAGTTTGAATCCTCAAACCATGATACGGCGGCTTCGGGCTTCGATCCGAGAGGCTTACATCTTCGTAAGCCTTCGGATCTACGCTGCGATATTTTTGCGGCCGCTGGGAGCAGTTTGCGTCGTTTTTTTAATGCGTCGGGATATGCAAATGTGTTTTTACGGCGATCCACGAAGATACGAGCGGTCTTCACAATCGCTTACGTCTGTTTTTTTTTTACGTACTGTTAGACCAGGTTTTTGCTGGTCTAACGGTGCGTAGCCCATGTTAAGTATGGCCGTCGTTCCCGCGTCGAATTTAATTTTTTTTTTTTGCGTAACTCGTTCGGGAATAGAAATGTCCGTAAACGACGCTACTCAAACAACGAATGACGTAACGACGTGATTTCGCGCAATGCACGGCGGGAAATTTGCGAACGGAGCATGCGCAGTTCGCTCGCCGCGGGAACGCGCCTATTTTAAATCCTTCACGCCCCCTACTCGTCTAGATGGATTGCGACGGGAGAAATGCACTACGCCGCCGTCGTTTACTGGACAAAATCTACCTGGATTCCACGTAGAGCCAGGTAAAAAACGGCGGCGTAGTGTATTTCTGATACGCTACGAGAATCCAATTCTCTCTGAATCTGGGCCTTAGTTTTTTCTCATGAAGAAAAACAACGTTTTTCAAACTTCATTTTAAAAAATGACGTTGCCTACACAGCATCGTTTTCTGAAAATGCTCTCGCAAAGCGCGGTTACGTACAACACGTACGACGGCACTCTGTTCCATTCAAGCTAGCGTCATAACTTGCTTCTGAGCATGCATGATTTAAAAACTTTGGGGCAGATTCACAGAGAATTAGATTCTCGTAGAGTATCAGAAATACACTACGCCGCCGTTTTTTACCTGGCTCTACGTGGAATACAGGTAGATTTTGTCCAGTAAACGACGGCGGCGTAGTGTATTTCTCCCGTCGCAATCCATCTGCGCGAGTAGGGGGCGTGAAGCATTTAAAATAGGCGCGTTCCCGCGGCGATCGAACTGCGCATGCTCCGTTCGCAAATTTCCCACCGTGCATTGCGCGAAAACACGTCGTCACGTCGTAGTAGCGTCGTTTACGTACATTCCTATTCCCGAACGAGTTACGTTAAAAAAAAATATATATTTTCAAATCGACACGGGAACGACGGCCATACTTTACATGGGTTACGCACTGTTAGACCAGCAAAAAGCTCCTCTAACATTACGTAGCCAAAAAATGACGTAGGCGATTGCGAGGGACACTCGTACCTTCGTGTTTCGCCATAAAAACTCATTTGCATATCCCGACGCATGAAAACGACACAAACTCCTCCCAGCGGCCGCAAAAATATCTCAGTGTAGATCCGAAGGCTTACGAGGATGTAAGCCTCTCGGATCGAAGCCCGAAGCCGCCGTATCATGGTTTGAGGATTCAAACTAGTGATACGGCGCGCAAAATTTGAAATTACTCCTGTCTAACACCAGTTAGACAGGCGTAATTGCTCTGTGAATCTGGGCCTTTGTTTTAAACGTCGTTTTAGCCCACACACGATCATTTTTTTCACACAAAAAACGACATATTGAAAAACGACATAAATAATTGAAGCAGGTTCGAATTTTTTTTGGGTCGTTTTTCAGAAGACAAAAAACGACATAAAGCCCACACACGATCATTTTAAATGACGTTTTTTAAAACGTTGTTTTATTTCATCACAAAAAACGATTGTGTGTATGCGGCATTACTCTTTGCCCTGATGACCATTGTACCAGAAATAGGAGTTGGGTGGAAATCTTTTATTTGGAAAACCTGTTGTTGTGACTGCCCTTTGTTTAGAGAGATCTCATTTTACCTCTCATTATGTCTCTGGGACAGGAAGTAAAAGTGATTGTAAAGTCTTGTATTTTTTCCCTATAAAAAGAACAACCATGTTATACTTACCTGCTCTGTTGCAGTAGATTTGCACAGATCCTCCTCTTCTTGGGTCCCTCTTCGGCGCTCCTGTACCCTCCCTCCTGTTCATTGCCCCCACAGCAAGCAGCTTGCTATGGGGGCAACTGAGCCGAGTCACACTCCCTGTGTCCATTCAGACACAGAGCCCCGACCCAGCCCTGCCCCCTCTCTCTCCTGATTGGCTAGATGACTTTGATAGACAGCAGCGCCAGCCAGTGGTGCTGCTACTGTGTCTCAGCCAATCAGAAAGGAGAATATCAGATGGCTAAGACACTCGTGGACATCGCTGGACAGAGAAGGGCCTCAGGTAAGTGTTAGGGGGGCTACTGCACACAGAAGGCTTTTTATCTTAATGCATAGAATAAACCTTTTGACTTTACAATCCCATTTTAATGATGGAACACAGACATAAAAAAAGCCAGCCAAACCTGTCCCCGATTCATTGTGTGTAAAGGTAATTTGGTTCAGGGTACAGGTAATGTATATCTGGGCATTATAAATAATAAAGAATTCCAGCTCAATAGCACATAATGACTGAATAAATAAAGGGAATCTATATTTCATTGTAAAACTTTAAAAGTTTTTCCAAACAGCAGACATCACTTTAACTTTTATTATCAAGATGTTCTTCTGTGCCCCTCTTTGGTATTGTTTAATTTGGTGCTGGTCTGATTTTTCGTGACTTTGTGATCAAGCCATGCCAACTGCTATTTCACATACTGGAAGCATTTAGTGGAGCTATGCCATGTAGTCAGGGAAAGTCAGGCCCCAGAAACAAAGCAAAACTAAATAAAGAAAGGAGCATAGACAAGGCTTACCTGACTAATAAAGGTGATAGCAGGTATCTTGTGTGTCCACTCTTTTACAGAATTCTAAAAGATTAAAACCTAATACAGATTCACTTAAATTCACAAAGAAAAATATTATTCAGCTTCAAAGAACTGATAAGGGCTTGTTCCCTCCAGAAGCAATGCTACCCAACGCAGTCCCAATGCAAAAACAAGGCAATTTACCTTATGCCCTATGGCTTTAGGTCTTGCCAACACACTGTGTTGGTGTGTGCTGAAAAAAAGTAGGACATTTCAATTTTAGCACATCGTGACAAGCTGTTATGCGTACAAATCACATACAAGTTGAAAATAATTGTAAAAAAAAAAAGAAAGAAAAACAAGCACTGCAATGCTTTTATAAGATGAGCACGGAAAATATTGTTTCAGTATCAAAACCATATACATAAACATGTATTTAACTACAACTTAGTGCTTTCTTAAAACAAATACATACAATAAACATCACACATTATATATATATATATATATATATATATATACACATATATATATATATACAGTATATATATATATATATATATATAGTGGGACCCTGTGCTACCTGGAAGATTGCTGGTTTATGCCAGATTTTGGAGAGAATGACACATTGATTGCACAGCTGTGTGTTGGGCCTATGACTATGGCTCAAAACCCCACCCAACAGACAGGAAGTCTATTCCTGGGAGTCAGGTGGGCTCCCATCCCTGTGAGAGGAATCAGAGGTTTCATGTCTGCAGGAGGCAAATGTCATTGGTGATAGAGCAGCAAGGCGCTGATCAGGAGAAGGCTAGGTGTGAGCCAAACTCTAGGAAACTCTGTTCGGAGGAGCTGACTTAAGGCCTAGGCTAAACGCCGGAAACAGCCGGATGGCAAGAATGAAAGCCAGGAGGCTAAAGTGTTGAGTATGCAAGATACAGTAATGATGGAACCCCCCTGTGAGGGCTACTGATGTATTTGTGAACTTTTTGTGCTTTTAAATAAAAGTGGGCTACCAAACCCCTAGAAATTCAGTTCTGGACTGGCATACTAAAAACACACCTACTGCTAGAGTCTGATCATCCCAATCTTACAATATATATATGTGTCAGAATCATTGACGTATCTCAGCATAGTGCCTCCAAATACTGTCAGAATGGTTGTTTATACTGAAATATTAAAATAGTATTGTATTTATGGAAATATGCAAATCTTGTTTTTGGGAGATTTTTTGGGAGATGTACAACTTCTTTGATCCATGCTAGTTTGAAGACAAGTAACACAAATTAATATTTAAAATATATATATATATATATATATATATATATATATATATATATATATATATATATATATATATTTATTGTGAGGGGCTAGCTCGGCAGCGGGTCTGTGCGATTCCCTGGAAGGGTTCAGCACACAGAAAAGAACTAGGCACAGCAGACCGTGGTAGGAGAAAACAAAAAGGTGCGGTTTTATTTTAAATACACCACAAAAATTATGACAGAAAACAAAAGAAATAACAAAAATAAATCCTGGTCAACTTGACCTGCTTGCTACACACGCTGGTGTCCCTAACTACAAACTAGGTACAGCCTTGTGAATGAATGAATGAAAACTTATATAGCGCAGCACATGCGAAGTAAATCGCCTCTGGGCGCTTGTTGTTCCTGTCTCCTTTGAGATCAAAAGAGATGAGTCTTAATCTTTCTCCTGAAGACCAAGTAGTTCTCCTCCAGCCGAATGCTGGCTGGTAAGGCGTTCCATAGTCTGGGACCTTGGACAGCGAATCTTCTGTCCCCTTTGGACTTGTATCTGGCTTTCGGTATCTGAAGCCGATTTTGATTGGTGGATCGTAAAATACGATTGGGATTCTGAATTTTTAATTTTTCGCATAGATAATGGGGAGCATTCCCATGGATATATCTATGCGTTAGACAGAGAGCTTTAAAGGTGATTCTGTCTTTAACTGGTAGCCAGTGAAGGGATCTCAGTGAAGGCGAGATTGATTCCCAGGGTTTTTTCCCAGTCACAAGTCTGGCGGCCGTATTTTGAACGACTTGAAGATGAGCGATTTGGTACTTGGGGAGTCCGAGGTAAAGGGCATTTGCATAGTCCAGTCTGGAGTTTACAATTGCTCCCACCACGACCGCTACGTCTTTCTTGGGAATGAAAGGAATAAGTCTGCGTAGTAGGCGCAGCAGATGGTGAGATCCGCTGACTACTGACCCTATTTGTGCGTTCATTGTCATGTCGGAGTCAAAGATGACCCCAAGACTTTTGACTTTGGCGCTAGAGGAGATGATTTTGCCCAGAATGGGCGGGGGATCCAAGTTGTTGCCGGTTGATTCCTGCGCTTGGCGTGAAACAGAAGAAGTTCTGTTTTCGCTCCGTTGTTGAGTTTGAGATAACTCTTTGTTATCCAGTCCTCTATCAAAGAGAGGCATGTCTCTAGATTGAGGTGGTGATCCTTTTTATTGCAAATGTGAAAGTACAGTTGCGTGTCGTCTGCATATGAGTGATATAGCAGTTTTTGGCTGCTGATGATTTCGAAAAGAGGACGCACATAGATGTTGAATAACATCGGCGACAGGGGAGATCCTTGAGGGACCCCGCACGATAATGTGCGTTGTTCAGAAGTGAAGGGTCCTAGCTTCACTATTTGCGATCGGTTATCCAAAAAAGAGGAGAACCAGGATAGATCGCTTTCTGCGACTTTGGCTATTTTAGCCAGCCGAGTCAATAACAGCTTGTGATCTACTTTATCAAAGGCTGCGCTTAGGACCAGCAGAACCAGAAGAGAAGATTCTCCTTCGTCTGCGGCCTCGAGAACGTCGTCCCATATCTTAAGCAATGCTGTTTCCTTCCCGTGTCCGGGACGGAATCCTGATTGAAATGGGTCGAGTAGGTTGTGGGTATCTAGATGCTGTTGCAGCTGCTGTACCACTACTTTCTCCATTACCTTGGAGAGAACATTTAGGCCTGTTATGGGGCGCCAATTGAGTGGATCCTTCGGATCCAGGGTGGCTTTCTTCAAAATGGGTTGAATAAAGCCCTCCTTCAGCTGGGAGGGCATTATGCCCTCCCTGAAGGATTGGTTAATAAGCTGCGTGACAGGAGGTGCCAGGATGTCGGCGCATTCCTTCAGCAGTTTGGTGGGGATAATATCATTTGGCGCAGTGCTGTTGCGCAGAGTGCCGATGATATTTTTTGTGGTCTGAATGGAGATGGGTTCCAGCGTGAACTCACCTAACTGTGGTGAATTGCTGCCGGTGCTGTGTAAATGACTATGGGGGGGGGCTAGGAGCGAAATTGTTTTGTTGAATGCTTTGCCGGATAGCCTCAATTTTGTTAATGAAGCAATCCGATAACTCATCGCAAAATTCTTGTGTATCCAAGTTGGGGGCTTCAAGACATCCTGGATTCATGGTCTGAGTGACCATCTTGAAGAGTTCGCGGGGGCGATTTAGGGCACCGTTGATCGCCTCAGAAAAATAGTTTTTCTTGGCTTCGAAGATTTGCTTGTAGTATTTTCTGGTTATTGCCTTGTAGATCGAGAGGTTCTCATCTGAAGAGTTTCTTTTCCAGGCTGCTTCTGCCCTTCTGCGCTCTTGCTTCAGTAACGCCAGCTGGTTGTTGAACCAGCTGGAGTTATTTTTCCTGATCTGGGTCTTTCGTTTCGGCGCTATCAAGTCAGCTGACTGCAATAGTGCTGTATTTATGGCCTTCAGTGTTTCTTCCGCTGTTAGGTGCGGCTGAATTGTGTTTATTTTATCCCCTAACGTGGCTTTGAAGAGTTCCGAGTGGAGCTTCTTCTGACATCTGGTCCAGTGTGTTGTCACTGGATTTGATGTTTCTGTTGAGGGGGGGAATTCGGAAATAATGAATTTAATTGCATGGTGATCAGTCCATGGCAATGGTTCATTTTCCAAGATTTTTATTTCCAGATCTTGTCTGAAAATAAGATTGAGCGTGTGACCTGAAGCATGTGTGGGCCCACATACTAGTTGCTGAAGGCCTAATCCTTCCAGGTGGTCGATACAGGCGTCGGCAACGGGGTCTTGTGCGGAGTTGGCCCAGAGATTGAAGTCCCCGAGCAGCAAAACATGTTTGCTGTTGAGGGTGTAAGTGGAGACAAACTCCGTTAATGATGATAGCAGCTGCGATTTTGGGCCGGGAGGCCTATAGCAGAGAAGAATGTGGACGGTCTCCTTGGAATTTGTTTGCAATTGCAGAGTAAGGGTTTCCATGAATGGAAGAGTGTTTTGAAGGGCTGGTTTAGTGACCGCAAGGTGCATCTTGTGGATCACCGCCAGTCCTCCTCCTCTTTGCCCTATTCTGTTTTCCGTTATGATACGGTAGTTTTCTGGCACCAGTTCTCCTAGAATGGTGTTACAGTCGGCTGTAAGCCAGCTCTCTGTAATAAAGAGGCAATCTAGATCGTGTTGTAGAATGAGGTCCCGGATTTCCAGTCGGTGTTTTACTGCCGATCTTGTATTGATCAAAGCACAAGATATGTGCTTAGGTTGGGGTGAATGGCTGAAATACCTGACGGTCGGTCGTTGATCGACTCTCCATATTCGCTCAATTATTAGGGCTTTTTTGGTGATGGCTGGTAGTATTGCGGCGGATTGCCTCAAACTCCAAATGGTTTCTGCAGAATATTGCTGATATGCCATGGTCGCCAAGCACCGGGAGGGGGGGGGGAGGGTGGGAGGTTCCGGGGCGATGGGGAGAGGAATTGGCTGATTCCTCTCTCCTGGCTTGGTCCAGAGGAAGGCAAAAAAAAACCCTAGCGGTGCTGGGCCAATGTGCTCTGGTGGGGTAAAAAAATTCCTTCCTGACCCCTGTGAAAAGGCGATCGGATGAGCCCTGGATCAAGCTTCTGTTGTGTGGATGTGAGCAGTGGCTGGGGGTGAGGGGTGTGCTTATAGCTTACTATAGCAGGAGAGCTGCCTGATCAGGCAGCAGGATGCAGCCTGGAGCTGACAGC